>CAAKHB010002954.1:5903-20472 GCA_901007665.1 Aeoliscus strigatus | reverse complement strand
ATGTGCCTCATGTTGAAAGTAGTGCTGTCAGTCGATTAGAAAAATTAATCGAATTAATCACATTTTAATGTCATATCTGCTAAAGGTCTCCTGATAGAGAATTTGAATTCTAGGATATTAAAAAATTGTAGTGCATGACTAATCAATTGAATTCTGTAAGAAGAGAAGATTTGAAATCCAATTTTTTTTATTGGTGAACTGTGCTTCATAAATGAAATCCAAAAGTAAAGGTCAAGAACATCCACAAACCAGTTAGGTCAGGTGTATTATTCAAAAATGTAATACAAATACAGCAATACAGTTAAATAAACAAAATTCTGAAATTGTCCTGCAATCAGCAGCAACCCACTTTGCGATTGTATTTGTCAATTTTTCTGTTGTGTATTTGCTCATTCGTTTCCCAAATTCAGCTAGCCTGGGTTGGGGGAGTGAGCTCCCGGTAGCTGCACTCGCAACGGAGGAACTTGCCTGAACATGTTTTACATTTAAATGGTACGTCAGGCTGGAGTTGCTCCGGTGGTAAGAGAACTCCTTTTTGCAAAAACTACAAATTGCAGCGTTTTTATTTATCGTCCCGTCTGTTCTTTTTGTAAATAAACTTGTCGTTCAGTGGCCCGACTGAAGACACACTGTCCTCATCCTCCTGAGTCTTGTCCATGTCTGTTATTGTTGCCCACTGCCTTGTTAATTTGCCGGTGCAGGTGACGTAGCACGGCCGAGAAGACTACGGGTCCTTCAAAATTCAAATGCGCAAGCATTGGCTCGCCACCGTTGATACTCATATTTAATTGCGTTTAACTTTTTAATTTTTTAACTAATTTATCAAATTAATTAAACGAATTAACGCGTTAAAATGACAGCACTAGCAGTTACGTGTTTGTATTGTTTCCTTTCATTTGCCACGATCAGGTGATGAGGTGACTGTGCATGACGTGTTTTCCATGCTCAGCTAACATTAGCGTCAACAGTTGACACTCGTTCATCTGTCACTAAGGAGCAGCAGCAAGGGCTGAGTCAGCTGTCCTGTGTTTGAGGAACTTTCTGTCCACTTGTATGTGGGGCGTTGACTTCCTCCTTGATTCATAAGCGTTGCTATGAAACGGAAATGGTGCATGCACACACACACTTTCCTCATGGATTGTCGCCATCATCGCAGAATACAAGAAGCAGCTTTTGTTTACCTCAGTTGCTGACATGAGATTTAAATTAGCCGACGTCTCTTTGATGTCCCCCTCATCTCTTTGAGGAGGAGGATTTCTTCAAACACTCATCCAATTACTGTGTGGCCTTCAGCCAGGCAGCGGAACGTGGATATTGCCATCTCCTCTCTGACTTATCCTGACGGGACCTTGTCACATTTGTGATTCACCTCGGCGCTCTGCTCCTCAGATCAACCTCCGTCCGAGGCTGTCAGCCCGAATCAGTGTGTTGGGACGTGTCTGCGGCGAGACGGCGCAGAGGTCCCATCACAGTAGGAGCCAGCAGGTATTTGTTTCTGATATTTTCAAATATGAAGGTCAAGCTACCTACACTTGAAATACACACGCACAAGACTGTGTCCTCAGGAGGAGAATGCGAACTGAAAGCAAATGGAACCATCTTTGGGAAAAAATGGCTTTGAGGGTTAGAACCTTGTGCCTGCTGCTCTGCCGCCCTCTGGTTGGTCTCAGAGACAGAGGGACGTCATCACAAGAATCACTGGCGATCGTGACACAGCTCTTTATTCCTCGTCTCCTGCTCATTGAACATGGCTGATGACTGTGGTCCGTCAGTGAAGTCCAGACATTTGTGTGTTTGGTGACTGGTGAGAACGTTGACAAAGACCTGGGCGCAGTGACCCGCAGAGACACAGTAAATCAGGAGTTTCTAGTGAGTTTCGTCTCTCCGCCTGCAGCTTCACTCTCTTCTCTCTGTCTGTGACAATAATCCACAAACTGAGCAGAAGGCTCACGTCTCCATGTCCTACAGCGATTATGACACACAATCATATCTAGTACCATAACAAATCAAATAGGTGTCCATGAAACACAGAATAAAAAGCTACTTGTATCATCCCGTGAGGAATTTCTAGCAAATCCAAGAGATAATTTAACAAAACTAAATGCTAAAACTAAACATATTCTTTTTACATGAAAGGGGAAATATGCAGATGTGCAAATGTCATTTTTTATACATACAGTATAGATACAGCGTGTAGAGTTGCAATGAAAACAGAAAACTATTTTCAAATCATTGTTAGAACTGGAGTCGGAGGAAACTGAAGGTTGCAACATCTCACCGCCAATGCAACTTTAGTTATTAAAGCAAAAATGATAGCAAATGGATTTTAACATCAACCTCAAAAAAGTGAAGCATGAGCATGTTTGACTGCGGCTTTCAACTGGTTTACTATCAACTAGTTTACTATCAACTAGTTTACTATCAACTGGTTTATTATCAACTGGTTTACTATCAACTGTTTACTATCTACTGGTTTATTAGCAACTGGTTTACTATCAACTAGTTTACTATCAACTGGTTTATTAGCAACTGGTTTACTATCAACTGGTTTATTAGCAACTGGTTTATTATCAAATGTTTACTATCTACTGGTTTATTAGCAACTGATTTACTATCAACTAGTTTACTATCAACTGGTTTACTATCAACTGGTTTATTATCAACTGGTTTACTATCAACTGGTTTATTATCAACTGGTTTACTATCAAATGTTTACTATCAAATGTTTACTATCTACTGGTTTATTAGCAACTGGTTTACTATCTAATGTTTACTATCAACTGGTTTATTATCAACTGGTTTACTATCAAATGTTTACTATCTACTGGTTTATAATCAACTGGTTTACTGTCAACTGGTTTATTATCAACTGGTTTACTATCAAATGTTTACTATCAACTGGTTTATTATCAACTGGTTTACTATCAAATGTTTACTATCAACTGGTTTACTATCAACTGGTTTACTATCAACTGGTTTATTATCAACTGGTTTATTATCAACTGGTTTACTATCAACTGGTTTACTATCAACTGGTTTACTATCAAATGTTTACTATCAACTGGTTTATTATCAACTGGTTTACTATCAACTGGTTTATTATCAACTGGTTTACTATCAACTGGTTTACTATCAACTGGTTTACTATCAACTGGTTTACTATCAACTGGTTTATTATCAACTGGTTTATTATCAACTGGTTTATTATCAACTGGTTTACTATCAACTGGTTTACTATCAACTGGTTTATTATCAACTGGTTTACTATCAACTGTTTACTATCAACTGGTTTACTATCAACTGGTTTACTATCAAATGTTTACTATCAACTGGTTTACTATCAACTGGTTTACTATCAACTGGTTTACTATCAACTGGTTTATTATCAACTGGTTTACTATCAACTGTTTACTATCAACTGGTTTACTATCAACTGGTTTACTATCAAATGTTTACTATCAACTGGTTTACTATCAAATGTTTACTATCAACTGGTTTACTATCAACTGGTTTATTATCAACTGGTTTACTATCAACTGGTTTACTATCAACTGGTTTACTATCAAATGTTTACTATCAACTGGTTTACTATCAACTGGTTTATTATCAACTGGTTTACTATCAAATGTTTACTATCAACTGGTTTATTATCAACTGGTTTACTATCAACTGGTTTATTATCAACTGGTTTATTATCAACTGGTTTACTATCAACTGGTTTACTATCAACTGGTTTACTATCAACTGGTTTATTATCAACTGGTTTACTATCAACTGGTTTACTATCAACTGGTTTACTATCAACTGGTTTATTATCAACTGGTTTACTATCAAATGTTTACTATCAACTGGTTTATTATCAACTGGTTTATTATCAACTGGTTTACTATCAACTGGTTTACTATCAACTGGTTTACTATCAACTGGTTTACTATCAACTGGTTTACTATCAACTGGTTTACTATCAACTGGTTTACTATCAACTGGTTTACTATCAACTGGTTTATTATCAACTGGTTTACTATCAACTGGTTTACTATCAACTGGTTTATTATCAACTGGTTTACTATCAACTGGTTTACTATCAACTGGTTTACTATCAACTGGTTTATTATCAACTGGTTTACTATCAACTGGTTTATTATCAACTGGTTTACTATCAACTGGTTTATTATCAACTGGTTTACTATCAACTGGTTTATTATCAACTGGTTTATTGTAGTGATGTGAGCATGTGGCGGCCACCTCTAATGAAGCTGCTGCTCCAGTTCATATGCAACAACATGTGGCTCTGCATCACTTGGTGTCACAGTTAACCACTGTGTTCACCGTGTAGCAGTGACGTAAATAAACAGCGGATTCGACAACAGCTGGAGACCTCGGCCCCGTCGGCTGCTGCCATGATCCCCATCAGGTCTGTGCAGATTACAGATCGTCCCTCTGGGCTTGTCGGACCAACCAGCCTGCTAATCCACTTCCTGTCAGCGGTGTAGCCTCAGCCAGATGTGCATGTCCGTCTGTGAGTGCTCACCGCTCAGATTTTCAAGTTAAGACACGCAACATGAAATTACATAACTTGCACTGAGCCTCTGAGCGTCCCATCCATGTAGGGTCTCCAGCTCTTTCAGTCAGCCATCTCTTCTGGTATTGATCACCAGCTGCTTGAGGGAGGCGTGGGAACGCTGCTTCTTGCCGCAGTCTGCTCATGATCTCTGGAACTCCTGCAGACCAGAGAGATTAACTTTCAACTCTTAAATGAGTAATCAATTTCAATTACCACCCATGTGATCAATCATATTCCTGTTAATGTCTAAAGCCACTGGACCTCAAACAGCTTTATTGCTCCAGTCTGAGGAATATATCTTCCACAGACTCAAGAGACATTCTAGTTGCTGGTTTACTGCATTTTTACACACAAGTAGTCCAGTAGACTTGGTATGTTTGGGGACTGGGTTCAATGGGGGACTCGGTTTGGGACTCATTTCAATTGGGGACACCCAGTCAAGTTGAACCCATCAAGACTTGGTTCAATTGGGGACTTGGTTCATTTGGGGACTCGGTTTGTTTGTGGTGGCGCTGTGTCAGAAATGATGAAGGAGACAAACAAGGAAGAGGAAACTTTGCTCATCTGTGGGTTTTGTTTTGGCAGACTTTTTCCACCTTCGTGCTTTAACCACGTGTCTCCACGTCTGAGCGCCAGCCATCGTTCGCCGTTTGTTCAGCTTGTGTTTATCCATGATACCCTCCATTGTAGTCACTTCCTGCCGTTGGGTCACTTGAAGTGAGCAGAGACCAATGTTTTTGGGACCAGAGTTCACGTCTGCACACACTCCCCTCCAGAAAGGGTGAGTGTTTGATTAAAGACCCACACCGGGCCAGTGAGTGAACGCAGCCTTCAAGTGACGCTGCCTGTCTGTGTGGTCTCTAGTTAACGTAGAGATCCCTGGTGACAAGTGTTCAGCTGAGGGTTGGTCTCCCTCCCGCCATCCTGTGCTATTAAAAGACACAGAAATATAACCCACCTCCGTCATCCTTGTTCCTCAGGTTGTGGGTAGTGACAGCAGACAAACGTATCGCCTAGCCTCTCTGGGTGTTTATGAACGTGTCACGTTGTCAGGGTCAGTTGTTCTGTCAGTAATCTCTTTAACTGCCTCCTACGGGGCAAAGCCACGAGCAGTCGGCTGGTAGCTGAGCTGTAACTGGAGTCCGAATCACACAGGCGCTCAGCTGCTCTCCCCCCTCTTCCCTGGTTCTGGACGCAGATAATCTGCAGTTGAGCGGCTCGCTGGGAGGTCAGAGGTTAGGTGAGGCTGTCCTCTCCCCACATTCAGAGCGGGACAGTTGTGCAGATGGAAAAGAGAGAAAAAGTGGGGAGGAGAGCTGGAGGTTTGAACAGAGCTGTGAGAGGATCATCTGCCGCAGGGGTCAAAGGTCAAATGATGTGAAGCGCTTTAAGTGATTGTGATGATGGAATCTAGCTCAGATTAACAGCTTTAACGCAAATTCAAGTTCATGACGGCTGAGCACATGACAACAACAACATCCAGAGCTGCTGAGAGCTTTTATTGTTGACATTGACCGATTCATTTACTTAACCCTTTAACACCGCCAGCATCCCCAGTGTACGTTCTAGCTAGCGTTCATTGGAGTACCATAATTACGTGATCACTTGCACTCAGAAAACTATGAACAGATACTGTAAGATGAGTAGTGTAAAGTTGTCAGTTTTAGTAACATTTCAACATTTTCTGACGGCACAAACAGTCTGACATAATCACAGTAGTCTGAAATATGGTAGTGTAAACGTATCTGCAGCGATACTGCATACTGGCATAATTGTATGCAAGAAATTTGAGAGTAGAAAACATATTCTCCTTCCTCTGATGACAATGGATGACGGGTTGTATGCCCGAATGTTTGTTTTCTGACATTTAAGCAGAACAAAAGCATGAAAGATGCTGCAAACAGTCATGGTAGTGTAGAGAAGCATTAGCATTAGCATTAGCACCTGAGGTAGCTGTGGAGTGTGTTGTGGTTCTCTCTGTCATGTACTTTCACTTCAAATTAAATATAGTTAATCCATTTAATACTTCAAAGTATGAAGTAATCTAACTGGCATCAAGTCCAATACATAAAACTATAAAACAGCCGTCTCACGTACAGCACGTACAGCACGTACAGCTGCGTCCACTTGACACGTACTGGTTTGTTCAAAGCATCATCCAGCTGCATCAAAACACACAAGTGTTTATTTCTGCTCTGACAGAGAAACTAAAAGCTTCAGCTCAGACAAACACTGGTGGATGATGTCCTCAGAGGCCGAACAGACACGGCATGCATGTGGGCGTGCGTGTGTTGCAGCAGACTGAAACCTTATTCATCATAGAACGTGTGGTTTCAACAAAATAAGCAGCAGGTCCTAAGGTTCCCACTAATTTGTCCCTGAAAACAGGAAGTCCCCCCCTCAGCACCACCCTGAGACTGATATCTCTTCTCAGTCACGTCATGTCCGCCATCTGCGAGCGGACTGATCATGCAGCGTTCTCCTAATCAACGGCAGATGGTTCCTCAGCATCACCTCAGTTACCGTCAGATTCTCTGCCGCATGTTTGATTCCTATTTAAAATGGGTGATTGCAGAGTGGATCACTGCAGACCCTGTCAGCTTGACATGATCAGAGAGAGATTTTAAGGGTTACACTTATCTGAAGGACACCTGAATGTGTTTTATTGTTTCCTACTTTTCACTGATAGTCTGTTGTCATTTCTGTGGAGAGAAGTACAACTCCTTCAACAGCGTGTAGGTCATGTGACCTACAGACGCCAACCTGTATGTTGTTGTGCATGTAGCAGAGCTGCATAAGATACACCACTTGAGTTTGTATTTTGATGATTTTTCTATTTTTCAGTGGGTTGTGAGACCTGTTTATCTTCATGATACTCAGATTGTTTTAACTCAGCTCCTTGACATCCTGTGCAATGTGTGCTTGGGTGTTGACAAAGGCAAAACTTGAAATAAATAGACAATAAACAAACCCTGGTGACTGAAGTTAATGTCCATTAGCTTTAGCTCACAGATAGCGTGGCGCCCTCCTGTGCTGCAGGTGTCACCTTGTAGAGTTATTTCAATTAGGTCACACCATACATGTCCTTTTTATAATGACAATATGAGACCATGAAGCTGATAGTGGAGTCGGTGCAGTCAGTTCCAGCACGGCTCGGCTCTTCTCGGTTTGGTTCATTCATCATCTTCTGCTTGCTCTGGTTAAGGGTCGCGGTTGTGCTGGAGCTGATCCCAGCTGTCAACAAGTGAACATCAGGGTACAACCTGGACGGGTCCCCAGCTCATCACAGGGCCACATGAAGGACAGACAACCATTCATGCACACATGTAACCTACGGGCAATTTGGAGTGACTTATTGACCCTTTGAAGGTGGGAGGAAGCCGGAGTACCTGGAGAGAACACACATACACACACACACAGGGAGAGCATGCAAACTCCACACAGAAAGAACCCCGGATGAGGACTCGATTCAGGGACCTTCTCGCTATAAGGCAACAGTGCTAACCACTGCCTGGAACCACTGTGTCGCTGGTTCCATGTCCATTCCAGTTCAGTAACTTCTCTAAACGAGTTCTTGACGTCACACCATCGGTTACGCACAACTGCCATGACGGTGTTTGTACGACTCAAACATATAAACAAAGGAGAACAAGGAGGAGATGGTGAAGCTGCTACTGTTTGTGACATGAAGAAATATGAATTCATCATGTTATGACTGTGCTCATTGATTATGTTCTTTTCTGTCAGCCCCCCCTCTGTTTCCTGTGAGTGTGAATACGCCGAGTGTTTGGCTCTAAGTGACTCTTTCCTGAGTAATTCTGTGCAGACAGGCACAGAGCCAGAAAATAGCATTGTGGAGTGTAATGTGTCTGTTGAGCTTAGCTCTCATGATGAGAGTTTAAAAAATACCAGGGGAGAGGGCGCACCTGGTTCGAGAGCACCAAGGGGGCAGCACTTTGACATCCTGTCTTTCTCAAGTACCTTCTGGACGATGGTTTTTCTGATGTGCTGTTGGAGTTTTACGAGTGGCATGCTGGAGATTTCAGATTCTGTCTAGTATTATTAGTTTATTAGTTCTTGTAATTAACTGCCCCACCACCACTATTTTAAATTAAAACACATAGTCAAATATCACCTGCTTCATTTTAAACAGCGCAATACCCATTTTTAAACCCAGTTGTACAGCATAGACAAGAAGAAAATTACAGAGTCTGTACTCATGAAGACTGCCTAGTTGTAGTTTGGTTAAGTTTATCCTTTATTTGTCGTGCAATGTGTGTATGTTTAAAGATGATACGGGTCGTAAATACAGCAGGTAACTACTTCTAGCCTAAGCTGCTAACAGCTGCGTCCAGCACGCTGGTTGTAGAGTGAGAGTGTTGTGTGGGTCTAAACAAGATGTAATGGTGTAGCGCTGTAACGACATTCTTATTCTTTCATGAGTATTAATACTGTGTTCAGAGGTTTATAACATGAAGCGTTGGAGATAAACAGTTAAGCAAGATAAGCAGTTTACAAGATGTGTTGCACATAGGACAAGGCGCACAGTGTACACGGATAAAAACAGCTACAGTATTTGTTGTCAGTGAGAAAGCTGTATATGTTACATTGTGTATTCAGTATTCATTTGATATTAAGTCGGTCATGAATGCGTTGTGTATTACTTTATGATATTCAGCTGTAATTCTGGCTTAAAGGAAGTAAAGCTATTATGAACGGTTTGTCTGTCATGAGGCCTGTCAGGTAAAATGTTTGTACCTGACAAGTTTCCTCTACCTTGCCTCTGCAACCTTCATCAGCGGTGTCACGTGATGTTGGTGTGAAGTCGTCTGTGGTGTGTTATATGGGTTCTGCCATCGCACCTGAGGTGATGGGATAGCATTGTCCACCAGCTCTGCCACCTGGTGGTTTGTCGAACAGCCAGGGGCGGCCCTGCAGGACTGTGTCCCAGGTGTGGGAAAGTTGGTAGACTCCTTCATCCCAGTTGACAGTCTTTGGGGCCCGCTTCCTGATTTCACTCCTTCTATCCACCGATGGAACCTGTTGCTTTCCGTTCTGATGACATTGGCTGCTTCCCAGTTCATTAGATGGTTTTCCATCTTGCGGTGGCCTGAAATGGCAGATTTCAGATTTTCCTGTGTTGCTTTCATTCTTGTTGCACGGGTGACTGATTGACAAGAGTGGCTGTGTGTCAGTGGCTGTGTGTCAGTAGTGGGCGAGGCCTGTGAAGACTCCCCAGGAGTTGGGCACTTTATTATTTAATTATTGTGACGTATGACATGTATGACGTATGACAAACTTTGTTTGTTCTCGCAGCTCTGGCAGCGATCCTGCATTATTGTATCTGATCCCGACTTGTTCGTGCCCACACCTACCGAGTTTCTGGTAAGCCAAATCCAAAGATTCCTGCTGCCCCATTACATCCCATTCCGGTCGTCGGTGAAACATTTGAACACATTATGGTTGATTGCGTTGGCCCATTACCTAAAATAAAGTCTGGCCAAGTACATCCTCACTGCAATGTATGTAGCCACACGCTATCCAGAGGCTATACTGTTGTGCACATTAAAAGCCTGTGCCATTGCAAAGGCATTTGTCGTTATTTTCCACATTTGGTCTTTTGAAACACATTCAAAGCGACCAACTTTCAAATTCCGTTTCCAAGATTTGTGCACAGGTAATGTCAGAACACGTATCATCCAGAAAGTCAAGGTGTATTCGAAAGGTTTCATCAAACGTGAGTGGGATGAGGGGATGCCGTTGATGTTGTTTGCTGTGCGGTCCTCTGTGTCTGTTGCAGGCGCAGTGGCTTTCCAACCAATCTGGTGGTAAATGCATTTCGGACTACCTCAGTTCACTGAGAGAGGTTACATCACGCATGTGAAATGTTCCATGTGTCTCTTTCTTTTCTGCCCAGTCCAAAATTACGCAAAATTTTGACAATAAATCTGTGTTGCGTTCATTTCTACCAGGCGACCGTGTCTTGGTTTTGTTACCTGCTGTTGGCTCTGAGCTGCAGGTGAAATTTTCTGGCCCATATATAACTGACACCAAGCTTAGTGAAACCAATTATGTCACCAAAACCTCGGATCGGAAAAATGAAACTTGTGTTTTTCACATCAACATGTTTAAAGAGTATGTTGATCATGTGACTAGTAGTTTCTCCAGTAGTCTACGTTGCTGTCTTCAGTCCAAGGATGATGGGCTGGACACTTCTGTTTCTTGTGCCCTGAGATTTAGTCTGATGTAAATGTCTATTTGGCACACCTGTGTGATTTGGCCTTGGCTGACATTCGTAAACTTCCTAACGCTCTTCGGTAGGTAGTCACAAACCCATCAAACAGCACGCCTATCGTGTCCATCCAACCAAATGTGCTGTAAAAGTATCTCCTGGAGCCTGGTTCCACTGTTCCCTGTCGTAGTCCCTGGAGCCTGATCAGACCCCCCCATTTCTGCAATGACTACTGCATATGTAAACACATCACTAAACCCGACTTATTTCCGCTCCCACACGGACGACTTGGTTGACAGTGAGCTCAGCCATTTCTCACCAGATTGGACTTCAAAGGGTATTGTCAAGTTACCACTTACACCCAGTGCTTTTGGCACCCCGGACCGTTTTCTACAATACACTGTATTGTAGACCGCTCGGATTAAGAAATGCACCTGCCATATTCCAGCGGTTTATGAAAGCAGTGATTGTGCGGCGTTGAAAATTGTGCCGTATATCTTGATGATCTGTCCTGCTGAGACGTGTGTGGCTTCACAGTCACACTTGTCAGGCTAGTTTCCTCCTCGGTAGCTGAAATTGTACCGTAGTGGGTTTGTTTACAATGAGTGCCGCCATTCCCATTACAAGTATTACACGCTGTGCCTAAGGCACCAACTTCTGGAGGTAGAGTATTGGTAAAATATTGGTAAATTATTTGAAAATACGAATTTCATCATTAGGGATCAGGAATAGGGCACATGTTTTATTGCAATAAAATTTGTACACTATAGGTAGTGTGTGCACTAAATATGTAATAAAATAATGGTGCCCCCACTCTGTGTTGGAGCTGAGGGTCACGGTCCTCCTCTTCTCCTCCTCAGTTTGACGTGAGGACACACCGCTGGTGTTTATTGGGAAGCTTTTTGAATAAATACCAGTGTGTCTGCACACACGTGCAAGTGTGTGTGTGTATGCGTGTGTGTGCACGTGTATGTGTATCATATTGTCAAAAGGACCAATGAGTGCAGATAACAAACAATTTGAATTCAATAGTATACCGGTATAGTTTTATCAATAGCATGACTGACAATTATTGTCGGTATGAAATTATAAGTTATATATATTGTCATATGGAGGGAAAAAAATATTATTTCACAATAATTAGCATTAAACATATTATACATTATGTGAATTTCTCGTATCTATATTTGATCTATTAGATCAAAATTATTTAAGGAATTTATTGAGTTGGTCTTTGATTGAAATGCTTATAAATTACAAAAAATTGCAGATGTCAATGTTTCAGCTCATGCAAAAATATTAAACTATATTATAGTTTAGTTTATTATATTTTAGAATCTGTTTTCCTTTTCAAGACGAAAACTACCACCGTGTCAAGATGATAGATGATTGGATTTGTTAAATAGTTTCTCCAGTGTACACAGCTTCTCTCTTTTTGTTTTCAGAAGTCTCCTCATTGAACTTAAATTACTAATCAGGAGTTAGCATTCTCTCCTCATAGCAAGAAGGTCCCGGTTCGCTTCCTAGCCTGGGCTCTTTCTGTGTGGAGTTGGCATCCTCTCCCCGTGTCTGCGTGGGTTCTCTCTGGGTTCTCCAGCTTCATCCCAACTCCAAAAGCATGCTGAGGTTAATTGGTCAGTCTAAATTCAGTTTTCTGGCTTCTCTAATCAACATTTTCAGCTTTCACAAGGCCGTATGTTTCATAACAGAACAAGTGCTGGTTAATAATAATATATTACTTCTCATAATGCAGATATCTCACTCCTAGTATGTGAAGTCTGAAAACAGAATGAAATACAACCAGACTGAATCTCAATAAGCACAATTATTCAAAGAAATCATCCATCATAAACTCCTGTTGGATGACAAATGTTGATCCTGACCTTTAAATCACACACACACACACACACACACACACACACGTTCTCATATGAGTCGGCAGGGACGTACGCTCCTCTGGACTCTGTTCTCAGAGCAGGTTTTACCGAGCTGTTTGTTCTGGCTTTGCTCCAGACCTCAGATGGTCCCAGTGTGACCGAGCAGGAGGAATATTTTATGGAAGATGAGCTCGATAAGAGTAACCTGTCGCAGGAACAAAAGGACAAAATGACATGAGATATGTGCATACGTGAGGCGGCGGACAAACACTGGGTTCATTCTCATTTGATTTGTTCTCATTAATGGATTTTCACGTGGACATGGAATCGCTCCCCATGTCCCTGTGACATTCTTCCCGATCGGTGGGGCTGATCCCAGGTCAGCGCTGTGGGCGTCTCTCCGCTCGCAGCGCGGGTCATGTCAGACAGTAAACACTGAGCTGTGTAAACGCCCGGCAGGACTCGGCTGCAGTGAAGCAGGTTTGCTGAATGGGCCTGTGAGGGTGAAGTACGTATGAAGTGAAGTACGTATCCATACCGGACCTGTCGAGTCCACGTCAAGACAGAAACACGACGACAAGTCGGAGCAGCGTTGACCTACACAGACAACAACAACTGTGATGGGACGGTTTGCATCACGTGACTTTCTCAGCTCTCAGAGCGGCACAACAAAATGCGAGGTAATTTCTGAGTGATCATGGTGATGAACACAGTGGCTTTGTTGTAGTTAGTGCAGTAACAGGATTTCGGTCGCTCAAAGGAAACCAGTGATTCAGATTCAACACACACGCAGAAATAGAAAACAATGGCGTCAGACGCCAAGTAGACTACAACGTCAACTGGGTCTTAGTTCAACGCAGAGGCTTTAGTCCAGCCTGAGTATTTTCTACACGTACCGACACGAAACCGGAACAATGTTTGTCATATCCATTGTATCATATTTAGCACCAGAGCTGTGTGAGAGTGTGCGCGTGTTACGTCAGTAAGCAGGCTGTAGGTATTTCACCGGGTGCACAGAATGAGTCTCTGTGTGGCAGCGGATATTTCCTAACACCAGCCGCTTTGTGGGACGGACGCAGCTCAGCAGCTCAGCAGCTCAGTGGCCTGTTTGTCGTCGTGGGAGGCGGCAGTGGTGTAACGAGGGGACACATGATGTAGGTTATGTGTGGAGAAAGGTTGGTGAGGAGAGCTGAGAGCCTCAAAGCCAGGCATCTTACTCAAGAGGTGGTTGGAACTGAGGCCAGTTGTTCTTTCAGACTTACAAAATGTAGTTTTAGTAGTGGTTAGTATTAAAATACTACTATATAATGCACATACTACCATGGTCTGGGGGAATTGTCTTTTCTGACTGACTGTCAGTTGTGCGTTACAATTGTTATTGTTATTGTTAACATTTCTAATATCCATCGGCGAGGCAAACTGTTACATTAGCGGCATTAAACAGCACACGAGCAGCGCAGCCGTCAGCGCTAACAACAACTGGACATTTGACGGACAAAGCAGGCTACATGGACGATTTGTTTTTCTTCTCGTCGGACAGTTCTTTGCCCCTGTATGGGGCCTTAAACCCATTTATGGAACACCTGTGTGCCTACAGAGGATAGTGATACTACAGATATAGAATGAGATGATCTCTCATCAGTACTGATATCACATCAATGGGGATAATAAAGTTGCTGAATGTTATTTGGATATAATGACCCATCACCCCCATACCCCATATTACACACAACAGCTGATGAAGCAAGTACACCATTTCCATTTATCATAGCGACCTACTGAATTGACTGAATTGAACCCATTGGGTCACACACACACACACACACACACACATCCATCCTTCCATCCTTCCGTCCATCCATCCACCCACACATATTCCATCCATCCATCCATCCT
>CAAKHB010002953.1:18152-29861 GCA_901007665.1 Aeoliscus strigatus | reverse complement strand
CCCCCCGTCCCCCTCACCTTCAATATCATTTAATGAGACCCTGGCCTGTCATCAAATTCACTGCTGCACACGAGATGAAATCAAGCTTACTTTCCTCTGACTGGAAAGAAAAAGAAAACACAGAACATTTAGCGTGAGTGTGAAGAAACAATATGAATCACATTGTGTTTTCATGGGGCAGGTTTTTGTTTTCACCCTCAAGCCCTCCCGATTTCTGCAGCTGAATGAAATTTCTCTGCCTTCCTGGACATGGTTCAAGCCAAGCAACTGATGGACCAGAATGTTTTTTTTTTTAAATGAACCCCCGTCACGCAAATACATCTCTGAGCCCCATCTTTCGCTTTCCTGGAACTCTCCCACTTTGATCCCCCATTCCTCCAAGTGAGTCTATTATGTCGGATCATTGAGGTCTCAATAAGTGGAAGGTAAAGACAACAAGCAGGAAAGAAAGAAAGAAAGAAACAAACAAACAAACAAAAAAAGCCCAGCGACCACATCACAAAACGAATAAAACAAGAAAACCACATGGCTCGGCCTGGGCAGTCAAAGCCAACTGATCAATACGTAAACAACTCATCATTCTCCTCTGCAAAGTCTCTGGTGTCGAGTCACAAACCTTCAAAATCACAGCTCCAACCATCTTGAATCCAAAGAATGTGTCATTTCATTCTTTTTGAACAAAGTTAACAATCATGTCTGTCTGTATGGATGAAATTGTGCTCGTCAATTTGATCTGCTGGGAACATTTTTGTTGTTGTCATGCTGATTCCTGGGTTCAGCGAGTACACGTTTCACATGAACACAGAAGGGAGCTTCGCATAGTTGGATGCTATTTAAAAGACATTTCACCACCACTCATTCCATAAATGTGTCCCATGAACATTCTATTTCCCGTTCTTGCCACTTCAAATAAAACGTCAGCACGGGTAATGGTCATAAAGGCAAAAAGTCAGACTAAGCTCCAGGATTACCTGTTGTCCTGCTTTTTTCTGGGTCAGTGATCTTAATAAGACCACCATCTTGGACTCTTAATGCAGCATGTGTCCTCCAGCTTTCACCTCCAGAGTTCAACCTGGTGTGAACCACTCAAACGGCCTGTTGTTTACAGTCGTGTTAAGTGTGTGCCCCTCCAGGATCAGTCGGAGCCATAATCCCCTCTTCATTCCCGCTGAGGCCCAGGGTGTGTGTAAGTGGACATGGGTGATGGCAGACATGGAACGGCTCACCAGCGCACTGCAGCACACAGAAAACAAGTCGAAACGCATATGCAGGCACGTTCAGAGTTCAGAGGTGAGAATACTACAGCGATCTCATTGACGTCACTCTCTCATCTTCAAAATGAAATACATTTATGTCACTGAGTTTGTTCCCCCGAGGTTACTCATACAGCATCTGTACATAAATCACCAACACACACTCGCACACATGCACAATGGAATGAGAACTGGGCAAATCGAGGAGGTTCCTTTTTTTTCTCCTCCTCCTCGATTTTACCGCCCTGTACTCTGCTCTTCTGTGTTTTTATGTCATGTCACCTTGTAAAAAGGCTTTATGGTTTTCCCAGGCCTCATGGCTCTGAGTGTGGTGAGGTGGGTCGCGGGGGCTTTAGCGCTCCTCTAAGAACCGTCACTTAGGGCGAGTGAGCGGAGAGCATCTCCAGAGAGCTTCAGCTTGTAAACCCGGAAAACTATTTAAACTGTCATCAGCAGGTCGATTCATACAGCTGGAGCTCACCAAAATGCGAAGTGGAGGTTGCCAGATGACAGGAAAAACTAAAAATCATCAATACCTACAGGTCCATATTTAAACTTGATAAGAAACACTCACTGGACAGAGTTCTTATGTAACTTGAAAGTACTATTTCATAGAAAGTTCAACATTGTTTAACAATGCTTTGCTGACAGTTTAAAGTTACTGGACAATTCTACAGGCAGACGACGGCGAAGTCTCCTCTGGTTTCCACATGCTGGGGCAGAACGTGCTACTTTAATGTCCGTCATTTATAGGACATGTGATTTGATAGGTTTTCAAGAAATCAGCACGAGAGGTGAAATGAGAATTCCACATGGCAGAACACGCAGAAAGTAGAGGAGGGTCTTTGGTCAGGTGTTAATCTAATCAGGTCGGCGTTAACTAGCAGCACTGAGGTCTCATACCTGCAACCGTAACGCCTCGATCCTCCATCTTCAGTCCCCCCTCCGTCACATTCTGTGTGAAGCCTCTCCAAGGTGTTTACGCTTTGAATCATGCAATTACTGCTCAGCTGGGGGATTTATACGTTCTGGCAACAATATTTTTTCAGTTTATGTTAGTTAGATCACAGAGATTAGCCTTTCAGAGCAAAGCGTTTTTAGACTATATTTAGAAATTATTCTGAAATTATACAAGAAAACAATACATTGACAAATATTAATGTGTTGCCTGGTGAATTTTGGTTTTCCTCCAACACTCCCTCTACATCTTCAGCCTTATTTCAGCCGTCAGAGTTTGATTTCTTTTCCCAGACCCAAAAAAACCAACAAGCTAAAATGAACATAATGACCAGCAATCAGTGACTCAACAACTAAATGGCCTTTCTTCCCTTAAATGTGCTTAAAATATTCTTATCTTGTCGCGATTCAGCCACCACACAGTCACTCAATCACACACGAAACCAATCTGGATGAGAGTGCAGACACACAATCAGCACAACATATTCATACACATTAGCCTCTGGATATAAACCACTACCCGGTGCAGACAGAGAGACAGAGACATCCACACACCCGTCATGGAGAAGACGGCAGCTGTCATACGAACACATTCAGACTAAATGTAATCATCATGACGAGCCTCATCGATCACTAAAGGGATTCATATGAATCATTGTTGGGGGATGAATCATGACTGATAAATTGACTCCATTTAATTGGGCAGGCGGCCTGAGGATGATCAACGAGGCAGAGACGTTCCCCAGATAAGATTACCCATTAGACGGGTGATGTGAGCGGCGGCAGTCCCAAATACAGAACGATCCTCTTGGATTGATGTGAAATTTATTTAGTGAAATAAGTTTGTCAGACTTACAATTCATCACTAACAGTATTAAAATACCAGGACAAAAAGACAATTAGGTTGATGTATGTAAATATTATTTGTTGAAATGATACGCTGATGCTATACGACTCTCTTCTCCTTCATTCCAACCTGTGTGTCTGCACGTGTGAGTGTGTGTGTGGTTTCCTCTGTGCCGAATTCTCCAGGTTGTGTTCTGGGAGAAAATTTATGATGGAGGATGTTTGGTCTTCCTTGAGCTCCAGGGCAGGAAGGGTTGTGAAATATGTGTATAGCAATAAAATATTCCTGCCTGTTGTGTTTACATAGCACAAACAGTCGCAGACACAAGTGGCCACACACACACACACACACACACACACACACAAACCTCTGGATAAACGTTGATTATGAATCATGTTCGAGGATGAGGACCGATCAAATCAGAAGTGTGTGTGATGAAAAACAGAGGCATCGGGAGACTGAGAGTGAATAATTCTTGGTGCCACATTTACAACTTGTCAGATTCATTTAAGTCAGAATACAGAAAAAAAAATCCATTAAATGCAGCAGTTTAATAATATCTCATCACATTTACTGCAGAGTAAATGACTGCACTCAGAGCTACAGTCTCCAAACTCTTGTATTTGATTTTGGGTTTGTGGTTGTTAAGATTATATTGAAAAAAAGGCAGTGTTTTTTCCAGATATGCAATTTGGATGTGAGGTTTTGACTTCTGCTTTCGCTTACCGTCCTTGTTTTTTTTTTCTTTTTTCTGACTAAAGAATGCTGAAAAAAAAAAATTTTTAGCACCACAGTGTGTCAGCACAGAGGTCCACTTTAATGTGCAGTGGGTAGAAATGTGTGTTTGAGTGTGCCGCAAGCACATTCCTGTCCAAAGTTTAGGACGTAATTCTACACAGTGAGCATATTGTTTCTAGCATTTTAATAAGGGAAAAAAAAAGGAAGACAACAGTTTCTACCCGTTTGATTACGGTGGCCGATGTGTGTCTGAAGGGGAAATCATTCAGTATTTTCTTCAAATTAATGACAAAACAGTTCAGGATCTAAACCCTGATAAAGGAACGCTGACCTGCACTGAAACAACAATTGGAGATTGTGGGGGTGGGGGGCCCAGGAGTGCTGCTGAAATCCTTTAATGGGGCTTTTGGAACCACTTTTAAATCTCAGCTCACCCGACCTCCCTCCCCCCGACTCAGCCCACGTCTCCACGCCGTGGCATACAGTAAAATTATGGCCTAATTAAGTTGGGGGCTGAGGGGTGGCGTGTTGTGGTTAGGTTTCAGGGTTTAACTGCTGCTGCTGCTGCACTTGGTGCGATGCTATCTGCTCAGGCTCAGGGGAGCGCAGTTAAACAACATCTAGCCCTCACCCCCGCTAACGTTTTTGGCGCTATGAGTGCAGACAACTTGGTGCCATGAAGTCCGGAACCAGTAATGGACCGAAATGGAGCTAATGATCTCCCTAACGCACACATGAGAAGTTGTGGTGTGGACCATATCCCTTTGTCCCCCACACAGGCGTCTGACAGATATGTGAGATGTTTTCGCTTGACGCAGGAATTGCCGCGTTCGCAGTATTATTTACGGCTCTGAAGGATATGGTAGTTTTGCAAACACAATTCGGCATAGAGGGCTATGCTGTTGCTACAGAAACGTAGAATACAAGAAAACAGAAGCAAACGGACAATGTCAAACAACGTGCCACAGCTGCGTCGGATCCATCGGATGCAGAGTTGCGTGATTTTTCGTACAAAACATTGGAAGAGCGCAACGGCACTTGTGAGCGCTAAGGTAAACGAAGCGCCGACAGGGCAAAACAGTTCTTTCTCCACACTTCACTGTGTGTTTTGCACAACCTCTAAACATATCAGTTCATTTCTGACACATTGGGGATGAATTACAAACCGCTGCACACACAGAATGTCTGAGACACAAACACACAACTTAACAATGGAGGCAACATATGGTGGCACTTGGTTGAACTCTTTGTCAGCAGAACATTGTTTGACTTCATATACTTAAGAAAGAAATATGTTTATGTTTACTCCCCTAATGGAATTAGGATTTGTACAATGAATAAATATTTATAGCACAGATGAATTCATCAGGTTCATGATGGCGTCTCAGGATGAGGAGAACTGGCTCAGAACAGAAAAGGAGAAAAAGAAATGGTCACATTTCCCATGTTGTTGTTTTTTTTGTGGTCACTTTCATGCAATGATCATCACAAAGTTAGTAGCTCAGGACAAAATTTGAATGTAAAACTACACCGTCATTTTTATTTCCACTTTCCACATAGTTGCAGCAGGAACAAGTAGAGGTCTGGTGAACCCGGAGCAGCAATATATGATGTTGGTCTCAGGTTACCAGGTGGATGATTCTCCCCTCAGCAAACAGCGAGTTGATTCATGTGGGGGTAAAAGGTGATCAATGGTCCATTGCATCAGATAAGCACCTGACTGGGTGGCTGGAGAGATCCCCTCACAGCAGCCCGGGGGTAAACAATACGGCCTCTGAGCCACCCAAAGGTACCTGAGAAATGACCAGACAATCGGGGCTTTTCAGGATGGGCAGTGAGGTGAGAGGAGGGGTTGGAGGAAGGATGCGGAAGCAATATAGGCTCTATAATCAACATAAAAATAACGAGGCTGGTTTCGGTGGACGTCAGAGCATGCTACATTTTCATTAGGAGAGGACGTGTGTTGGCGGACGGTGTGAGGTGTGACGTTGGAATCGTACATGGGAGGAAGAGGAGGCGGTGGAGGAGTGTGGGAGAGGGACGCCATGTTTGCTCGTCACATTAGTTTGTATTAAGTTGTGTAAACTCTTGTCTGCCTCTGGGCTTGAATGGAGGTGCAAGGAACATCATTTGTCCTGACATGACAACATGTCCAGGTAGCAACAGCTACAACACACCTGCAATACGTGACAGACTCTTCACTTCAATTAAATGGAGTTGACTAAACACCATTCATGTTAGATGGAGTGGAAAAACAAGCTCAGGCTTCAGCCTATATCCTTCCCGTTAGTGTACATCTGAGTGCATTATGTATCTACTTGTTCGTCCTGTTCAGACTGAAATAAAAACGTACTACTATTACTAGTACTTGTACGGATGCAAAATTCACATAAAACACACTCCTGGGACAAACAAACACCAGACTTTGACCTCTCTTCGTCCATTACCTCGTGCTGTGAGATCACACACAAACACATTCATAGTACATTTTCAGTCATCTGTGTAAAAAACTAGCGCCTGCCTTACAGACACTGTATTAAATGAGACCGTTTTTTTCCCCTTTTCTTAGGTTGAATTCATGGTCTAAGTAAGAGATCAGCCCTAGTTCCTGTTGTGCTTGGAAGTGCCTAGGGCGGTTTCACTGCAAGGTGTTAGCAGGGCGATGTGTTCACCGCCCTTGGCTGGCCAACAGACAGTGGTGTCATGATGTGGCCTCACTTTGCATTCCTTTGTATTATGTCCTTTCAGAGCCCCGAGGCAAATATCTCTGCACTCGCTGACACAAAACCGCACGTTAGCAAGTTTCAGAGTGTCCCAGCTTGTGTTTGCAAGTGAACTTGGAGTTTTGTGCTCTTAAGTGAAATCACAAGGCCGAGAGTGCGTGTCCATGTGGGAAGGGTCGGAGGAGGATGGAGTTCTCTTGTTCGTGAAAACAAAGATGTCAAGCTGCCCGTGAAGACAAAAACCTGATCCTCAGTCTTGATAAAGGGTTGACAAGTGGTTTGACTTAGGTTAGCAAACACAGGGCCTGGGGGAAACGTTCTACGGTTCAGACCCTCATGTGATGTGTTGTCCCGTTAGCAAAAGAAAAACAAAGCTTTTGGGTGAACGAACTTTAGTGAATCACTCTCTGAAAAGAGGAGTTCATTTCACCGTTCAGCTGTGTTGCCAACTTAGCAACTTTGGTGCTATATGTAGCAGATATTCAGACCCCTAGCGACAAATCTAACAACTTTATCTGGAGTTTAGGAGACTGACATGAAAGCGATCTTCAGCAGTTTAAACTGACAGAGATCAATGCTGAGTTCATACTGCGCGCCGCCATCTTGGATGCTGGACTCTGTATTTTCCTGGTCAGGAGCACGATCCATTTTCATGTCCACAGTTTGGAAAACTTCCAACTGGGACTGCAAATGGAACGCACCACAACTCCTGCCTGCATGCCAGTTTATACGCTCTCAACCTCTAACCACAGCTCCAGTGTCTCCAGTTCACCCATTGCAACATTCTATTAGTTTGATCCAACATTTACTGACGTTAAAGGCTTGTGAGCCACACCTGCCCGTTCCGTTATGCCGCTCCAAACACCGACTGATTACAGTCTCGTTAATGAGCCTCATCCTCACTGGTACTTTTTCAACTGGTTTCCCAGCAGCGTGCTAGAACACACAGTCCTGCCTGTTTTCCAGTTGCTTGATGATTTATTTTTTTGTGGTTTCATGTTTAAATACACACATTCAGAGCCTTCTGAGAACAGAAAAGTTATTCCTGAGCACTGTAATAGAATAAAATCCCTAAATCATTACACCATGCCGTGTTGATCCGGTTTCCCGTTAGCATGTGTGGGTCAGAAAACGCCAAAAAGACAATGAGGGGAAACCCATATTTACAGCAGGTATATTCACATGGGATCAGTGTCATCTTCCAGGACTTTTTTACTGTAGATAAAAGTCGTGGTAACCTTTACTGACATTGTGCAGTTATGATTACTGACCTGGCACATTTGGACGGAACCAAAATATCTGGTACTTATGACTTTACCCCATGTACCTCAGTAAAACTCATCCTGTCCTAATAGGGTTATAGACTGCAATGGTAAGTAACTGGATTCGAACAGGAGTGAGACAAACACTGATATGTGCTGCTGTATAAGGTGACGAAACCAGAAATCACCCGGTGAGAGGGAGAGATCATTTGTAAGTATCAAGACAAGTGCTGTACATTTAAAACTCTGATTATACCAAGTGCGCCGGGTAAAAGACTTGTCTCTTGATGTGAGTCATCTGTAGCTGGCTGATGATAATAACAGACAAGAGGAAGAGAGGGATCAGGAGAAAAAAAATGCAGAGAGGTCGAGGGAGAGAAAACATTTTTACTAGCCTGCTCAGTGGATCGCTTTCACCCAGGGGTGTAATCAGGGAAGGCCGGGCTGCTTTATTGACTGCTTGGCAGCTCGCCGTGAGAGGAAGACAGTGATGAGCGATCAGATCAGACTCTCTCACCTGAAGCGGTCATAATCCAGCAAGAGTTACTGGCCCGCTGACTTTACAGGCACAAGAAGCAGGTGAGCTCCGGCGTGAGGGAGTGATGACGGTGAGTCAGAGAATGGAAGTTACAGATCAGATCGTTCATGTCAGCACGCGATGAAAATCAAGAGGTTGAGGGATGGGGGGAGAAAAAAAAAAAAAAAGAAAAAGTTCAGCTGATGTTTGTGTTGTCATCAGTTCACTCTGGGAACATTGTCAGTGCTCAGTGTGGAATCAGCTGACAAGAAAATAAATCTGACAGCAAACCACATGTAAACTGTAGGACTCATGCTCGGCAGCCATAACCTCATACGACATAACATGTTGTATATCTTATCTTTTTTTTCCTAACATTATAAATTAAATACATTTATAATGATCATTCATATCATATTTTGACCTGGTGATTATCATGATCTTGTGTTTAGTAGAAGTAGTAATTGAATAGTAAATTGAAACACTCACGGTGTTGCCACATGGATTTAAAATCTGTGTTATTTATACTGATGAATAAAACACGATTATTGCTGTTTCCTCTTCATTTTGTTTCTCAACAAGTAGGCACACGATGACTAAGCTTTGCATCAGTAGCAGCAGCCGGTCATTTAAAAAAAATAAAGCTGTGAAACAAAAATGTAGCTGCAACATGGTGGAAAAAACGAATAAAAAGTCAGCTGACGGCCTCGTTCTGAAAGCACAAGTCAGGACAGTTTTATCACCTTCAGCTCTAACAGGATGGTGTTTTCAAACTCGAGGATTTATTCATCAGAATAAAAAAGACTTCTGCAGCCGCTGGGTAAAGACGAGGATTAGACAAGGAGCCGGTGTGAAATATTCACCTCCCCACCTGCTGAATCTGGCAAGAAATGATGTGTTACTCAACTCCTTGGAAGAACTTTTCTAGAATCCATAAGACACAGCAGGCTGAGCTGTTACAACATGCTGGACGTAAGAAGCCAAGAGAAAATACAGCTGAATATTTGGTGCACACATCCACAGCTGGGTGGGATAGAAACACTGGCAGGTTTGTATCCTGCTGAAAAAAGAAGAGTTTGAACAGTTTGAGTGAAGCTCCTCCACGTGGTTTATTTACGATCGCTAATCGCGCCCTGCAGTGACTCCTGAGTTCCTCCAACTAGGTTTTATTTTGGAAGCGTTCTGTGCTGTCAGTCACAGGACTTGAGCGACGGTCCGAGAGGCACCCGGGTATAACGAGAACACCCCGTAAAATCATGAAGTCATCCTGAAGACGACACACTCATCTTAAGAAAAGCAAAACTCTCTTTTCACGCTGATTAACAAAGCTGGAGGGGAAGACGTGACTATTGTCATTGGATTGAATTGTTTATTGTGTTAAAAGCCTCTTCAATCCTGAAACCACTTATGTCTAGTTTATACTTATATTACGTTATTAGATATACCCTGGACGTAAAGTAGTTCTATATTTTGGGAAATATTCATATTTACTCTACAGATAAGAAGAAGAGCAACAGAAAACCAACACAGTCTTCACGCTGAGCTAATGCAACTAGATGTTAGGTGGTTCTACCAAACAAAGGACTTCCATCTTCTTGTTAAATTGAAGGAGTGTTTACTATGGGTATTTTTTAAATTATCAATTCTTTTAGACTCGTTTTTCATCTATAACAGAGTTCAGGTAAATGATACTTGCAGGTCACAGCACGTTGAGGTCTCCTAATCCATAAATCAACACCACCACAGGACGTATTCGTGTTCAACATCAAATAAACATGCAGCTAAACTATCACTCCTACAAAGACAGGAGTCCTTCGAAAACACCATCAGTGAAGAAATACTGCTTCAGCAATAAGCAGCTCCTACATTTCTGAAGTATAATATCCAAAACTGGACCAGAGTTAAAGATATGATAGTGTATGTGTGTGTTTGTGTGTGTGTTTGTGTGTGTGTGTGTATGTGTGTGTTTGTGTCTCTGTGTGTGTGTGTGTGTGTGTGTGTGTGTGTGTGTGTGTGTGTGTGTGTGGCTGGTGTATTAATCTGGATGGATGATGTAAGAACCTGATTAGGTCACATGGGGGCAAAAAAAGGGTTCTGACACACACACATAGACACACACACACACACACACACACACACACACACACACTCACACACGAATGAACACCACAAATCAACTGAGAGAAACACATTTCACACCAATATCACACACTGAGATTGTGAGAGACGGAGAGGAGAGAAAGAGACGCTTTGATTTCCAGCGCCCTTTAACAAATGAGTTCACTGCAAACACACACACACACACACGCACACACACACACACACACACACACACACACACACACTGACAGACAGGAGAAAATAGAACCCCAGCAGGATCCTAACAGTCCATCAATACACAATCCTGACAGTATAGCGGCCCCGCCAATGACGGCACTGCAGCCACTCATCACGTTTGGGCCCTCGTCTGCAGCGGCACAGACGTTACAGTATGACGAGGTCTACTTCCTGTTCTGCTCTAATCTCACTTTCAAACATGAGCCAGCATCAAGCAGCCAGAATGATAATGACCACAGCTTACAGTGACATCATTTCCAGGGGAAACAGAGTTGTTTGTGTTCCAGTTTGATCACGACAAATTAGGTTGGAAAAGACGGAATACTCAGTTTATAATATAACGATCATTATAACTATGTTGTGACATGAAAAAAGTGAGGGAGAATCAGTTAGTGTGGCGGCGTGACATGGTTCCATTAATCAACAGATGAGCATCAGACGGACTTGATTCACAGGCAGAAAAATGCCTGTTGCCCTGCCCTCCTGCCCCGATGTTCTGGGAGGAGACAACGTACAGAAAAACACACACAAAGGACAGGAGGAGGACAAATGGCACGACTGCAGTGGATCGAGTTTCTGCCGTCTTCGTTGGCCCGGTCAGTCAGCTGGTGATGGGACGCGTCCCTCCTCCGGCCTCAGAGACAGCTTCAGTTACCCTGTGACTAATTCACTGCCCCGCGTGATTCCCCACACCTTTTCAGGCATCGTCCGTTTCCTCTCGTCTCATCCATTTCCCTGACAACTTAGTTGTGCTTTCGCTTCGACGCTCGCCTCCGCCCACCCTCCGTCTCCGCCTCATGCCGCTCTCTTCCTCATAGGGGGGAAGAGAGGGGGGGAGGGGGGGGCTGAACAGAAAACACCCTCATTAAATCTAATTCTGTGATTCTTGATTGATTTGTCTTCTCTCAGTTGGCAGAGGCAGACACCCCATTCAGCTGCAACTGAAAACACACATAGAAGGATGGATGGAGGTTTAATGGCCCTTCAAAGAGTGTGTGTGTGTGTGTGTGTGTGTGTGTGTGTGTGTGTGTGTGTGTGTGTGTGTGTGTGTGTGTGTGTCATGTGTGTGTCACAT
>CAAKHB010002952.1:11130-46008 GCA_901007665.1 Aeoliscus strigatus | reverse complement strand
CATGGTGTGGTGATTTGTCCATCAGTGCTGTGGAATTGCAAGGAAGTGACATCCTGATATACTTCTGTGTCTAATGTAAACAAGTGTGTTTCGTGTTTTGCAAATGACTGTGTGTATTGTTCTGCAAAAAGTGTGAGGCTGACTTTGAGTTTATAGTGGTGAAGATCTGCTCCCGTGTTTTGCTCCTTGAGTGTAAGGTATTGCGAATTACGTGATTCTTTTGTTTTTAGTGTTTATGCAAAAAAGTGTAAGGCACAAGTTACTTGTAAAACTATAAATAACATCCCAGAGACAAATTTGTGCTTTTTCTGTTGTGTTCAGTTTTTAGCAGGGATGCATCAGACTTTCAATGTCAAACAGGTGTTGGTCCGAAGTATCAGCTGTGTACAAGCTTTCACAAACACCAAACATCAACAATACAAACTTATGATCCTTAAATTTCATAATGACATTAGATGTAGCTAGTCACTCCCCGACACTATTCATATGCTACTTCATACACACATACATGCTGCAAACGCACAGTATTGTGACATGATGATGAGAAGAGGAAGTGAATGTTTATTCAGCACTGACGTAAGTGTCAGCACTACTGGACCCAACTATCTTGTAGCACTTGTGTCTGTAGTGTTCAGTGTGTGTGTGTGTGTGTGTGTGTGTGTGTGTGTGTGTGTGTGTGTGTGTGTGTGTGTGTGTGTGTGTGTGTGTGTGTGTGTGTGTGTGTGTGAGTGTATGCGTGTGTGTGTGTGTGTGTGTGTGTGTGTGTGTGTGTCTGTGTGTGTGTGTTGTCACAGGTGACATAACAGCAGCTTCAGAAGACAAAAACATGAAAATAAATTAGGATCAGAATTAAATTAATTCCTTTTGTGTTTATGAAATGGACTTTTGTGTCTTTTTGTCAAACACAATGGAGGTAGACAAGTTAAAGAATAAGATATATAGGGAAAAACAAGATAATTATGACAATAGATAATAAAATACAACAATATACAAAAGGCAAAAATACATCATTCATAAAGGAATATATCTATAATAAATACAATTGAACAAATGTTCACCTATCAGTGAACATCTCATCTAAAGTGACAATTGTACAAAGACAATTCATATTTATTTACCCTGATGTTAAGAGTTTTGTTGGGACGGTAATTCTTGGTGACGTTTTCTTTTGTCAGAATGACGAATTCTTGTGGTGAGACAGTGGATGTGGAAATAATTTATGGTTTCAGACTTGTGACTAAGTAATTTCAACTCAACATGAGTCAAACTGTGGATTTGTGTGTTTTGTGCAAAACGAAGATACTCAGATTCATCCATCAAATAAACAGGATCGATTCTGATGTGTGTATGTGTGCACAACCTCTTCCTCTGCTGACACACCTGGGCTTCAGGACACACACCGATGTTCTTCCTGCATTCCTCGAGCATCGCAGGGGCGTGTTCAGGCAGGTATCATGTAAATATTTTGCCCGTCAGGAAGTGGCTGTGACAGGAAGAGGCGTGGCATTAAGAGAGCAACAGCCCAGCTACAGCAGACAACCGAAAGAGGTAGAGACAGGATTTATGGCTGTTTGAGGGGAGCTGTATCTTGTAAAGTCTTACCTCTCAAAGAGCCATTAGAGCCAGACAGGCTTGTTTCAGGGAATTCATTTTCAAGGAAATTATTTCAAGGAAATTATCACCAGTGGTAATTATAAGGTAAGATTTAAATGTAGATTCAAATGTACACATCAACATATACTCTGCTGGTGGGATATGCTCTGCTGGTTCTGATGTAATTCTAATTTGGCTTGTGTTTTCATTGTGAACATTCCATAAGTTTGCTTTGACAGTGAATTAATAATTAGTCACATTTTCGTCATAAACATTCGGATAAAATACTTTTTTGGGTGAAGGCTGATTGATTGGTCACTTCATTGTCAAGACATACCTGTATGTAGTGTAATAGATGGCAGGGTGTGATTACGTACATGGGATGATTATCCAAAGGTTTTTATTGAAAAACATAATTTTTTGTTCTGTTTTTTGGACTGACCTGGTTTTCTATTTTGCTGACAACCTCTCCAGGTTTTGAGAACACACTCACATTGCACTTGATGAGGCTGGTGTACATAGATCTTTAGATCTGTCACATCTATGGAACCCAGGTCCGCTCTGTTCCACTGACTGGGTGCAGCCATGACGGGTAAACTCCTGCTATGGTTCCTGATCCTGACCACATCGCTCAGACCCTCAGGTGAGTCACTGGATCCTGTTACCTGCTCTGAAAGGCAGCTGATTAATGACTGAAGCTTGAGTGTCTGCAGCTTATTCAGGGAAAACGACAACATAAGTCATAATCAAAGTTGTAAATGTCCAAATTCTGCTTCAAATCAATGATATAGTCTATAAAACCACTGGTGGGTTGTTTGCAGACACATCTATTACTTTTATTTGAGCAGAAAAGAGTTGAAGGTTCTGTTGATTTGTGAGAAACAATTGAAATTTATTTTTATTTTTCTGCAGTTTTTGACAGAAAAACGTCAAAACATTTGGAACTTGTTCTCATTTGACTTCTCAACAAGTAGTTCATCTCTGTTAGCAAAATGCTTCTTTTTCCAAATTTCACTTTATTTGATTGATTTCATGATGAATTGTGACAGGTGAAAGGAGCTAGGCAGAAGGAAACATCATACAGTTTCTGTATTCATGAGTAACTCACTCATTTCCTCATGTGATGACAAACAATAGTGTTCTTTAAAAATCTTGCTTGAGAAAAGCTTGAGAAAAGGGGAAAAAAGATTATGGACAGAAATTGCAAAAACTGCTGAGACACCACCAACGAAAAACTCTGACGTGACAAAGAATCATGTCCTGTTTCTGTGTCGTCACAAAAAAAGGAAGTATATAATATAATCTAATATAACAGAATATAATCTCTGCTACTGCTACAGTATATGTATCTGTATATACAGTATATGTATCATATCATATCATATTAGTGTACCTAATAAATATAAGATCAAATCTAAAAATCTAAATTAAATTGTTCTATGTCATTCTGCACTAATATGCTTATTTGATTTCATTTTATTTAAGTTCAACTCATTTTATTTGATTTCATTATATTTTCTTTTTTTATTAACTGCAGTCAGAACCTTTGGAAGAAGTCTGTAAAAAGCAGAAGGAGTTTTTATTTGTAGCCTGTTCCTGATGTAAAACTTGCAAAGAGATGAGTTTCTCAAGTCTGAGGTCGAGGTCCTGAATGTGGTCATTGAGTCACACAATGATTATATCTTACATGTCAAATGAATGTTATATAAAATAAGTTTTCTCCACAGCAAGTCATCAGCCTAATGAATCAACAGACTTTGAGGTGGTGAAACCTGTGAGACTTCACACCGCCAGAAAACGACACACTCAGGTTGTTGTTTTTTTATTTCATCTGATCACAGATTTTATTGTATATTTCTTCTTTCAATTGAATCTGAAACTGGTTGAAAATTGTAATAAAAAGGAGCATGTTCTCTGCTGCAGCTCTTCCGGCCACAGACACTGAAATATGCGATGACAGTCGGAGGACGATACATTGAAATGCAACTGGACAAAAATAAGTATGTTTCCTCCAACTTGCAGTTTGAGTCCCAAATAAGAAATATGTAATATATCACATTCACTTCCTGATTTTACATCTGCGTTTGTTCTTCTGATGAGGTTTCCAGTTCTTTTTGCTGTTTTCTGTCCGAAATACATGCTCCATTGATCAACAGAATCTGTTTTGTGTGATCAACGATGAACTGATTGTGTCTCTGTTTCTGTTTTCTCAGTGAGCTGCTCTCTCCAGATTATACTGAGACATACTATGAAGACGATGGAACTCGGGTCACCAAAATGCCACCAGACATTGTAAATCAGGTTTCATTTCCACATATCAGCTGTCTTTTAGAGCAAACTGCTGTTTCCTTCCTCTGTGAGACTCTGTGAATCTGGTCCAGGATCTATGCTACTATCACGGCAGGATTGTGAATGACAGCAACTCATCAGTCAGCATCAGCACCTGTGACGGACTCAGGTGAGTCTGTCACGCAAGCTCATGTTCCAGCTCATGCCTGTTTGGATGGATGAAGATCATGCTCTTGTTCTGACTCAGATAGTTCTGGAGTCACTGATGTGAAGAACTCACACTGATTCTGACTATTTCAGGGGTTATTTCAAGATGTCTGCTCAGAGGTACCTGATTGAGCCGTTGTCAGATGATGACGAGGGTGATCATGCTGTCACGAAGTTCGATGGGCAGAACCTGACACCGGCTGTGTGCGGTGTCACCAACACCACCTGGAGCGCTGACCTTGAACCCCCAACGAGCCGCAGCCGTTCCAGATCAGCGGTAATGTCAGCCCTGGCTGTTTTCTGGTCCTGGACCTGGTTTGTCTTCGTCCTGGTCCAGGGGTCCTTAGTCCGAGTCCATGGGACATTGGTCCTGGGCCTGGTTCAGGGGACCTTGATCCAGTTCCTAGGGAACTCGGTCCAAGGGGCCCTGGTCCTGCATGTTTTAGACGTGTCACTTTATGTGTGATGACCAAGTTGTTGTCAGGTGCCTTCAAAGCTTGGTGGAACTCATTCAGTGTGTCGAGGAGAGATCTGAAACATGCAGGACAGCAGGACTTGCAAACAGGAGTTGAACAGAACGAGAACAAGTACTGGGAAACAGGAGAAATCCTAGTATATAAATGTGTTGTCGAGAGTCAGTGTGTAAGTCGTGACACGCACACAGTGCCTTTATCTGTCCATCTCTCTCCCCTCCAGGGAACATCGATGGTTCATCAGCAGAAATACATCGAGCTCTACCTCGTCGCAGATAACCGAGAGGTGAGACGTCTGAAAAAAATGTGATGTGAATGGACTTGTTCATCTGTTGTGGGTAAATGTTTTGAGCATGTGGCTGCAAACACACAGACATACATGATAGGACATCAATGTTTCGTTGTTCTTCATTGCGTGATCTTTCAGTATGAGAAGCTGCAGCGGGATAAGATAAAACTGAGAGAAAGGATGTTTGAAGTTGTCAACTTCATCAATGTGGTGAGTATTTATAGAATGTATTTTTATTCTGAGCATGAATGCCACCATTTGGTTTCTGACATGCTGCTGCTCTTGCAGGTCTACAAGCCCCTGAAGACCTTCATTGCTCTGGTGGGACTGGAGATCTGGTCCAACAAGGATTTGATCTCTGTGACACCCCCAGCTGGAGCAAACCTCAATGCATTTATGACATGGAGGAACTCAGAGCTGATGAAAAGGAAGAAACATGACAACGCTCAACTTATCAGGTCTGAGGACCCTGAGGACTAGAACAGGAAAATGTGTCCGTTTTATTGAATTCAGCTTTCATCAGACGGTTTGAGGGTCAAAGTTCATCTGGAAGTTTTACTATGAAACTAAACAGATGTCAGGTTTGATCATTAACCTGCTGTCGGTCAGTAAAACACAGGTAACATAAGATTTGTTCACTGTATGTTTGTACTGGAAGTACTGAACTTGTACGTCCCCAGTACAACAGAAATCTGATGAATGGATGGATGATAAATGGCTGGATGTTAATATACAGTTTATTCTGATAGTGTGTATTCCACTTCTCTTCTTGTTGTCTCCCTTGTCTTCCTGCCATCGTCCTCTTGTCTTCCCATTGTCTTCTCCTTCCTGTCATTGTCCTCTTGTCTTCCTGCTGTCACCCCCCATGTCGTCCACCTGTCTTCCTGTTGTCTTACAGTGGTATTGACTTCGAGGGGGCCACAGTGGGACTGGCCTACATTGGGACTCTATGCTCCGATCATTCTGTAGGAGTCGTTCAGGTGAATTCAAAGGGCCAGAATTTTCCTCTGCAGACACTGTGGGGACCAAACTCTTATTTATCCATCTATCTATCTCATGAATATAGATAGACAGATATAAACATATCTTATAAGAATACTATTCAGCAGTATTGGCAGGCAGTTGTCCGCAAACAAACTGTGCCCCCCTCTACCCCTTTGATCCCCGTATCTGCCCGTATCACTACGGCCAGTGGTTTCAGAAAAATCCTGAATGGTAACGGAGCGTGCATCCTTGGCCATTTACTTTTGAGAGACTAAATAAAGATCTGGTGAAGTCCCTGTTTTCATAGACTGGACAATGGCTCTAATCTGTTCCTCTGTTATGGGGGCCCATGTCTGAGATGGTGGGCAACTGAAAGCTTGAGAAAAAAAGCAACCACCCTCGGTGTTAGGTGTTCAAGTACTATCAAATAACTTCAAATTATAACATGCATGGTATATACTTATATTTCCACTTGATTTTGCAAATCCAGTTTGTGGCAAACGAGATATATGAATATAGTGAATTACTTTCATGTGTGCACAAGATAACAAAATAATAATAAAAAAAAAACATTATAGCACTTTAGGGTTTACAGATGAATTGTGGGCTGGATTGGACACTTCAACAGATTCCCAGAAAAGGAATTTGAATTTCTCCTTTGGTTTCACTGGGAGCTTGAGCAGAGAAGATGAAGAAGAAATGTGACATGTCTTGTCAGAACTCGTTCCTCAGCAGAAGAACTTCTGAGTCAGGGGCTCTGATGTGATTGCGCAGCCTCAGGAATTTATTTCTTCTTGTGGTTGGAATACTGGGAACAATGAGAAAAATGTCCATGTTGTTATTGTTGTTAAAATGAGTTATTAAAATGAGTCATAAACCCTACAGGATCACAACGATCGGTCCATCGCAGTTGGAGCCACACTGGCCCATGAGATGGGACACAACCTGGGGATGAACCATGATGACTCTAGTGACTGTGTGTGTTCAGGGGACAGCTGCATCATGGCCGCCGCTCTCAGGTAAAAGATGTACTGCATAAATTGGATTTGGGATTGGAAAATAAAATGTGAATGAAAAGGAATGAAAAGAAATTGTGAATTTCTCTTTGTAATATCAGGAGATAAAAATAAAGTAGCTATTTGAAATAAGGTTAAAACAAAGTGTAAATAATAAAGAGATGTATTCTTTGAACTGAGGACCTTCATGTTCCCACAGCTACAACGTCCCTCGATCCTTCAGCAGCTGCAGCAGCAACCACTACCACAGATACCTCCTGGGCCGCAGCCCCGGCTGCCTGCTGGACAAACCTGACTACAAGAGTCTGGTGGCGCCTTCGGTTTGTGGGAACGGGTTTGTGGAGCGAGGAGAGCAATGTGACTGTGGCACCGTGGAGGTAAATACACCAGGATCAGGATCTGAATATGACTGTTTAACAAAGAATTTACATGAACCAGGTTTTCAGTTCTCATACAGTTAATGACACATTTAAGCAGGTTGTTCTTCCTCCCTGGAACTCTGGAGATTTTTGTCTGTGGTGATAGTTTCTCTTCCCCTCAGTCATCATTCAGCCGTCATTGTGTGTTTGTGTTTGTTTGTGTGTGTGTGTGTGTGTGTGTGTGTGTGTGTTTCACTGTGTATGATTGCTCAGATTCATTGAGACATGTGAAACTGAATAGAACAATGAGTCTGTGGAACATATGAACCAGTGCGTTGCCCAGAAACTTAGTAAATCAGTCATTTTGTTCAAAGGTGTAAAGTGTGAACACACACACACACACACACACACACACACACACAATCGCAGTGAGAATCAGACCTGTGAATGTGTTCCGACTTGTTATGGAACTTAAATGTGTTAAACTGTGTGTTACATTCACTGATAATAATCTCATGAGTGATGACTTTTCACTTCAAATTCCTTCTGATGCCACAGCAACTCTCAACTGAAATCACTGTAAATGGAATCATGTACACAGAGTGAAAAGTGTAAGTTGTTTTTATAGGAATGCACAAATCCTTGCTGCAATGCCACCACCTGCAGCCTGATGCCTCAGGCTCAGTGCGCCACAGGCAGCTGCTGTGAGAACTGCAAGGTGAGTAGAGGTTCACACACACACACACACACACAGTTTCTCTGGTTATGTCACCTTGAACATGCAAGACTAAATGCCTATGGAAATATTCAGTAGTGTCCCTCAACCGCAAATGTGTGGTTGGTTAACATAACTTTTGGAACGTGTGTCTCAGTGCCATCTATGGCAATGAGAGCAGCATGAAGCAGCGCTTAGCTTCACCATCCAGTGGGTCTGGTTCTCCAGGGCTTTGACCTTATTCCTTCTGTAGGGTTTGTATCGTGAATTTGTCCTGTGAGTTCACAGGGTCTTTTTACAGGAATTATTACAGGAACTACATTGCAAAACAGTTCAACAGTTTTCAAAAAGAGGTTAATCTCATGTACAAACTAAATTCAACAATTTTAGCAGTTTGGTTGAATTAATGCTAACTTATTCCCATGCCTACACACAGATCCTGCCTCGATCAAGGGAGTGCCGCAGAAAGCAGGACGAGTGTGATCTAGCAGAGTACTGCGATGGGAAAAGCGCCACCTGTCCCGAGGATGTGTTTGCGGTCAATGGTCTGCCGTGTGACGGTAACTCAGGTTACTGCCACAACGGCCAATGTCCACAGAGGTCAAAGCAGTGCATCGAGTTGTATGGGTCCAGTGAGTGTCCACGTCAGCACACGTCTCAAACATTCAAATGGTAAATGAGATGATGTCATCTGCCCGTGTCCTCAGCTGCTTCAGAGGCTCCTTCTTCCTGCTACAACCAGAACACCAGAGGAACCTACTACGCTTTCTGCAAACGTCCCACAGACAATCAGTTCATTCCTTGCCAGCAAGCGTGAGTGTGAACACACACACACACACACGTTCACATTATACAGTGTTTGGATAAAATGTAATCTTTTGCAATGGCAAGTCACGTCACCAAATTCTGTCTCAACACTCAACACTTTATGTTGTAACTTACTTCTGCGTCGGCCTGCCTGCATCACTCGCCCATGAATCGTACCTTTTGTGTTTCAGTTTCCCATCTGTGTTTTTACTTCAAGTGATGAAAGGTGAGGGGCTCTTTGTACCACACTAACTATAACAAATATTCCCCCCACAAATCCCTTTTAGTATGGTTTTATTTTCTCTGTAAACACAGAGGGGACACTCTGGGAAAGTCCCACCACGCAAAGTTACATAGGTGATGTTAGGTTATGATTTGACACAAAAGCATAAATCAGGATTGAACTGATTCCATTCAACTTGTTTTTTAATGTTGAATGAATGTTCTCAAATTCTTTAATTTCGACTTTTTAAAGTTTACTATTCAGATGTAACTAACTACACACACCTTATTATGATTATTATTATTATTATGTTTTTGTTGATTTATTATGTTGTTGTTTATTATGTCCAAATATGTCAAATACAACTGTTATTATGACTGCGTGTGACTTGAAGAGATAATAAATTATCCAAATTCAGGCAAAAATTGTAATCATGATTATTAACATAAGTAATTTAATTAGTTATTTCCAGTAATATACCTGACTACCATGTATTTTGTAATTAAATTACATACTTGTACACTTGCAGAGATATTTTTTGTGGAAAACTCTTTTGCCACAATGGCAACGAAAACCCCAAATATGGTCGAATGGTGAGAGTGGGAAGCTGCAAGGCAGCGTTCTTTGGAGACCATACAAAAGACCGCGGCCAGGTGGATGCCGGGACCAAATGTGGGAACGGAAAGGTAAAATACTGCAGTGTTTTGTCTGCTGTGTCTTGTCAGTCTGGTGAGTCAGTTAGGAATCTGTCCTGTGATTCAAAGGTGTGCAGTGAGAACGAGTGTGTCGACCTTCACACAGCGTACAGTAACACCAACTGCTCAGCCAAGTGCCGGGGACACGCTGTGAGTATCTGCTCAATCACACCCAAACACCACCTACAGAACCATGTAATGATGCTGATCTGTATTATGTGCTTCAGGTTTGCAATCACAGAAGTGAGTGTCAGTGCGAGCCGGGCTGGATGCCTCCAAACTGTGACTCACAGGAGGAATCTCCTCTGTCATCAGGTATGGCTAGGTTTTGAGAAAAACAGAACAAAAAGATGTCTGTCAGCCTCTTCCCTTGTTTGTTGGTTGGTATATAGAGAGATATTATAATGTAAACTGACAGATGAAAATTATCATCACTGAGGGAAGAGAATAATATATAAAAAATAAGAAAAATAAGAGAAAAATTATGTTGAATAGATTCTGCTATGTGCATTCCCCATACAAATTGTGTTAATACATACGGAGTATTTTAAAATGTACAGTCACAAATGAGGACAGGAAAAGAAACTGGTAAATTGACCTCAAAATAATAATAAAATAAATCTCATTGAAGTCAAAATCATGAGATAATCTTATAATGTAATATTATTATATAATATATATTAAAAGATTCTCATAACATTACATATATAATATACTATATAACTATTATATTAATAGTTACCTCTGTGGCATTGAAACCGATACTGCAGATGAGCAAGCAAATATGTTATGTTAGACACTGAATCTGAGTCTCACAGTGCCGGTGTAATTATTTTCTAAGATTATCTCATTATAATTACTTTTGATCATTTTATAGGGAATTATGACTTTCTGTGGGATTTTTTAATTATTTAATGGCAGGAATTGGTTCCCATATGTAACTCTATTTTCATTTTTCATTTTTGTTTTTGCATTCGGTTTTAAATCATTATTTTACTCGCATTACTTGTGTAAAATGCAGCTCCAGAACAATTTCACTTTAAATAACTTTGCATTACTCCAGTGAACGTCCTTATTTTATTTGTGTGTCTGCAGGAGCAACTGCTGCCATTGCGGTGACAGTTTCTCTGGTGGTCTTGGGGATTATTGCTGGTGCTGTTGGGCTCATCTGGAAAAGACGACGGAGTCCCATGCTGCCAGTGTAAGTCAGGTTGGCACAGGTTGAGTGACTTCACATATTGCAGCAGAATGACCGTCTCTGTTCCAACAGAGCACACAATCTTGGGAAGCAGCCGGCCGTGGACAGCTCAATGTACAAAGCTCCCAGTCAGCCACCCCCACCCACGGTGACATCCTTTGTTTCATCACATATACTATTCATGACTTTTCACAACAGGCTCTGATCAAATCCCTGACGGTTTTAGGTTCTGAGGCCCAAAGGAGCTCCACCTCCACCACCTCCAGCGGGGAACAGACAAAAACCTGCTGTGCAGAACTATACAGCTGCTCGCAAGGTGAACATTTACTGAACAACACACCCTGACATCTGTGATTGTTTACAGATGACTGGTGTTGATACTGATCTGCTGGCGCATGGACGTGTGTCCAAACAAAAGAATTCATTGGTTTATGAGATGACAGTGTTGAGAACGTTACTTTTAAAAAGTAATTAGTTATAGTTACTTACAGTTACTTCTTCCCAAAAGGAACTGAGTAACTGAATTCCTCCACCATTAAAATAACTAGTTACCGGGGAAAGTGACTATTGCGTGCCTCTTTTTAAAAGTTTAAATACCTCTAAGAACTTTTAATGTATGCTGCACCTTTGGACACGGACAAACACTCTGTGACTCAAGGTACAGCATTGGTGTCGATTTTGGGGGGGAGTGTGGGAGTTGGGGACGTGTGACCACCACTTTTTGTCAAAATTAATTTTGTCTCCACCACATTTGTTAAAATGACAATATAAAACTATGCCATAATAGTGGAGTTTGTGCACTTATGCTGCTTTTCCACTTTACAGTTCAGAGACATGACACGATCGCTGATGTACTGATCCACTGCAGATGAATTTACACACTGAACCGAGCACTGGTAATAACAGTAGTTAGATTAGCTAAAGAAAATATTTAGCTAATATCACTGCAAATGAATATAGAATGATTAGAATCAAAATAGTTCCAGTCCTGCTGATGGATGTTCACATGCTCAATATTTGTAGTAGCAAAAAACTTTAAAGGTTTGATCATCTTCCTTCACTCCACAGGCTCTGAGGCCCGTACCTCCTCCAAAGGTCTGATTTCTGATACGGTTCCATACGATGCACGCTCACTGTCTGCTGACAAACCAGACAGTGTGTGAGGGAACCTGTCATGAACTTCTCTGCAGATGTTTGTTTACAGGCTGAAGCATCACTCAGGGAGACAACATGGACTCTTGCACTAAGGAGCAACTGCAGAAATGGAGTTTGTCTTTTGATACTTGTTAATACCCGATGTTTCTACATATGTTCTTGTGTTTTATCACAGGAATGCTACAGACATTGCAGATGACTGGATTTCATAGTGTCAAGTGACTGAAACATGATTACATGTTTGTTTGAATAATTTGATGATCAATATTAATACGAAGCATCACAAATAATGTGTGTGCCTGTGAGCGTGTGTGTGTGCGCAATTGAATCGGTTCCTTCAAGATGTGAAAGTGTTGAACTGAAGAATCTGATTCTGAGTGTTTAGTCAGATGAGAGGGTCATGGGTCAGATGACAGGTGAGGATTGTCAGTTCATGTTCAGCATTTTAATAATTCATATGTGCATGTAAATGAAAGTCTTCCTTTGAGACGCTCTTGTGTCTTGTGCTCCTTCACACACGCACGCGCACCGAACCCACCAGTATGACGCAGTTTGAGGTCACCGCCTGTAGATGGCAGCAAAACACTCGTGTTTGAGCCGCTGCAAACATGAGAATCACAGAAGAAGACAGTCTCCTGTTGTGATTGGCTGCAGTGAATGCGCTTCAAACATGGCCGAATCAGCCGGAGAAGCAGCGCAGGAAGGACAATGTGTCCACAAAGACAAAAAGAACACATATAGCCCTGAGGAGGAGAAACGACTGGAGAGACAACACTTCTGGAGAATCATCGATGCATTCAGGTTTTACAGGTTCGAACCGCCTTCACTGGACAAACCGGATTCAGCCGGTTTCTGCCAGAGGAACCGTATGTTTGCTAACATCAAATGTAACACTGGCTTTATTTTATTTTGTCATTCTCTGGCTCAGACAATATGTGTTTGTAAGTGCCCTGTCATATCTTTACTTTTCATTTTTTCTTCTGTTCCTGGTGTCACGTCAACTCCTTTGTGACATCTGCGTTCAAACAAAGACATCAGTCTCAACCTGGTTTCACTGCATAAACACACAAATACAAACGAATTTTCTAAAGTATATATATGAAAAGGCACTGCACACAATACAGACAATAAAATAAATATTTTTAACAATACAACAAGTGAATAAGATACGGTGGAGATAAAGGACCTCCAGGGGAAGAAGCAGGGGAGTTTGTCGCTTGGGCTTCAAACGCAAACAGTTTTTTCAAAATGTTGATTTCCAGAGTGTCAGGGATCAACCACATTCTTTCCAACTCACTTCAGAGACCGGGAGATGAGCAGGTTTGGGAGGGAAAGCAGATTGCAGCCGATGAGCTTCTCTGCTGACCGAATATAACACTTGAGACATCCCAAACTGTTTTTCCTGTTTCTGTGTTTCAGGGTTCATGTCCAGGAGCAGGTCAAACGTGCTGAGCGTCAGTTTCTCAGCCTCCCTCAACATCATCAGAACCTGCTACCAGCCGTTCTGTCCAACCTGGCCCGGATTAGCCGGTGTGCAGACCACAACCAGGAGGTCCTGCAGGCCATTGTCCACAACAGCATCCACATGTTTGAAAACATCGACTACAGCGAGAAGGTATGATGGACCCAGCTGCATCGAAGAATCTCTCTGTTACTGCGGTAGTAATTTTAATGTAAAACTGACAGAAATCAAACAAAATGTCTTTTAAGTTTCATATATTTGAATTAAATTGATCAGTGACGCTGAAATGAACACAATTTATAGCTTTTCCTTATTTCAGGATCAACAAACTCAGTTTTTTACTAAAGCTGCTTTCTGGAACAGACCCCTGTACACCCCTGTGTGTTTTTGGTTCAGGATGATCTGAGGAAGGCGCAGCCATCCTCCACATTTGACATGGACAAGCTTAAGTCCACCATCAAACAGTTTGTCAGAGACTGGAGTGAATCTGGTCAGGCTGAGAGGGACTCGTGCTACCAGCCCATCATCCAGGAGATCCAAAGTGTCTTCCCTAGTGACCAATAGTAGGAAACACCAATAATGATATGCAAACATCAGTATCAACACACATTGTTCTGTTTCTTCTTTTTGACTTCCTGTATGATTTCCATGTGATATGTGCATTGTGTGCATTTTATTATATCAGTGATGTGTCTAAGGTGAGCGTGCTGGTTCCCGGCGCTGGTCTTGGCCGACTAGCCTGGGAGATCGCTCGGCTCGGCTACATTTGCCAAGGCAACGAATGGAGCTTCTTCATGCTTTTCTCCTCAAACTTTGTTCTGAACAGGTACAGTAGTACTAAGATTTGACCCTCCTGCACAGCAGCTGTCAACACACACACACCTCTCTGATTTTCATATAAAACTCCTGCAGCCATGTTCAGATGTTTGGCAGCACAGTCTCTGAATACTTCACCCACCTATGGTCATGACTCTGGACTGTTCTACTCAGGTGTGAGAAGGTGAACTCTTATACGCTCTATCCCTGGATCCACCAGTTTAGTAACAACAAGAAGTCATGTGACCAGACTCGACCTATCAGATTCCCTGATATCAACCCTCAGAGCTTACCGCTGACCTCAGACTTCTCCATGGTAGCAGGAGACTTCCAGGAGGTCTACTCAGACCCAGGTGAGTGAACGCTGCGAGGACTTGTGTGTTTTGCCATAAGTGAAGATAGATGTGAAAGTACTGAAAAAGCTCCAACAAGTTTCCCCACAATGCCACTTTGTGGGGAAACAAAGTTCTGGCAGTTTTGGCCTCAAACACCTCCAAGGTACATTCAGAGGTGTGCTTGAACCATCTGGAGTACAGGCATTTGGTTTCTTTTGAAGGATTCACTCTGAATTTCTCTCCACAACAGTCAGCATCTGTCTATGTGCCACAGAGTAAAGAAATAGAATGTCTGACAAGTTTTTTTTCATAAACATTTGCCTTCAGAATGATTGTTGCATTGCGTGGTGGATGGGAAAACACAATGGGATCATAGCGTGAAGTCTTACCTGGTTTCCTATCAAATTTGATAACAATACGACAGAAAGATAGGTCCAGATGTGCCAACAGTTTTTTTTTTTCAGGAATACACCTACTGGACCCATGCCAATGTACATGTTTTTGTCTGATTTTGGAAAACTTGTGTTTGCGACTGGTCTGAGCTTGAATATATGATTGTTATCCTGACATGGTGGCGCACATCATCAAAACCCAAGAAACTCAGCTTTCCAGCGGTGTATAACTGCAGGTACAGTACATGGACGAGAGCGGAGTCCCCAGTCTGTTTCTGTTCAATGTCTTGCTTTGTCTTTCAGTGTGATTAATTACTGTGAATAAGAAACATACAGTAACTAAACGTTAGTATGTTGTCAAGACTCAAGAGGTCAGACTGTCAAGGTAAATTGAAGGTCATTGCTTCTTGTCCTTCTTATGAATTCTAATCCACAAATACTTCTGTCTATCAGATTCTTGGGACTGTGTGGCGACCTGCTTCTTCATCGACACAGCTCATAATGTCATCCAGTATGTGGAGACCATCTGGAAGATTCTGAAGCCCGGTGGTGTATGGATTAACCTGGGTATGTGTGTAGAATAGACTATTATGGTTCCATCAAACACCTAAATGTATGTGTTTCTTCAATCCTTCTTCAGGTCCTCTGCTCTACCACTTTGAGAACATGGCCAATGAGCTGTCAGTTGAGCTTAGTTATGAGGACATCAGGACAGCGATGGTCAAACTGGGCTTCCACATTGAGGTAAAACCTTGATTTAGACCATGTCCACACGGAAACCAGGGTATTGGAACCTGAATACGATCATTTTTTAAATGGGTCCCAGAGTGAAACAATCTGAAGACGACACAGTTTTGCCTCTGTGTGTACAACCTATATGTGTCTTTCTTGAGCCAATGATGTCAGAGCTCCACCTCTCCTTTAGCCCGCATGTGCTAATTCCGCTAACAACAAAGGCGGCGTGTTGTATTTACACTGCAGAAGCTGCTTAATGTGATGTGCCTGTTTGTGCGTCCATACAAATGTCTATTATTATATCAGCCACAAAGGCCGCGTTGAGATTCTTCTGGAGAAATCAGATTTGAATTTCAAACCTTCTCCACATGTGTTTTGGATTTAACTTGTGTTATTTTGCTGTTCACAATCCGGAGCCAACCTGAATATGACCCAAAAAGATTTTGTGCTGACAGTGAAAGCGAGGCCTTCGTATTTCAGCTGTTGCTTCATTCCAGTGCGTTTGTCCTGCAGGTGGAGAAGGAGTCTGTTCACACCACGTACACGGAGAACGAACGGTCCATGCTGAGATACATTTATGACTGCGTTCTCTTTGTGGCGCGCAAACCTGGAGATTTGTATTCTAACTGTGATAAAGACAAACAACAACAGAGTTCACCACCGTCTGCGAAGTCACCACGGCTTGACGCTACAGACCGCCAAACGTGACATGAAGTCGTTGCCAGGAACAGTGAGCTTATAGATTGAATGGATGCAGCAGAAAAAAGAAACATTCATTTATCATGTATTCTGTTTTTAATGTATGTATTCTCCATAGCTCTTTTTCTTTGTTTTTGAAGGAAAACATACAAGCACATGACTTGTAAGAGTCACAGAAGTTGTGTGCAGTTTCTTTGTGAGACATCTTGTCCCTGTTTGCATTGATCATTACTGACTGAACTGTATCAGACGTTTTAATGAGGATTCACTTTGGAATAAAGCAAAATTCATTTAAAAAACTTTTTTCACTTGTGCAATTTTCAACGACCGTTGCCATGTCAGCAAAAGCAACCAGGTAATCACCATACAGTGAGATGTGGAACACACACACTCCCTGCATTCCCCGGAGGCTATATTTCCTGTGACAGTGATGTGACGGCATTCTCTACTCTGATTGGCTCTACTATCATTATTCAACAGTAGTACCACAGAAACATGGAACAGAGGGCCTATAAGTGAACTAAATAGTAGTAGTACTATAGTATATACGCGTGTGTGTCATAACATTAGAGGTATAAAGGTTAAAGGCAATATTAAATCGCATTTGTTGCGATGACCATTCCAGACCAGTACGTGGCAGCGCTGCACTGATGAGTCCACTTCCCCCTTAGAAAACACGAAGAAGAAAGGATGCTGACGCTCTGAGGTGAACACACACGCACGCGCTGGAACACAAGTACCAGGATACAGAAGCGCTAGTTGCTAACAGCTCACCTGAGCAGCTTTCATGGCGAAGAGACGGACAGAAGAAACGAGCCTTCCAGCTTCTCCCACCAAACGGTGCCGCGCTCTCTGTGACGTGCAGGTGGAGAACATGGCCGTCGACGGGGGCGTGAAGCCGCCGTCTCTGCTGACGCTGCTGGGCAGCCGCTGCAGGAAGAGACACTTTTACTTTGAAGAGCCGGAGCAGCAGCAAATTTCTACAACCCGTTACTACAAGAGTATACGCTGCGACCCTGTCAGGAAGCACCCGGCAAACATGTCGTCGGTTCAGACTCTTGGAAGTTTCCAGGACATTCGCAGCGTCACAGTCCCACAAATGAAGACACGACCTGGGGATGAATCTGGGCGTGTAGAAACGATGACAGCAAAATCTACTGATAAAGTACGTGACTGACCGTATAGTACTTATCTGCAGATTTTTGTGAGTCCAGGCAATTTGTCTTCGTGGGGCAGCAACTCCACCTTTGGCCACAAGATGTCACTGCTTCTTTTGCCTCTCTCTCATCTGTTTTGTTCACTTACGTTCTGCATTTGTCCTGAGCTTTTAGCTTTGTGTCTCTCATTATTTTCAGGCTGATGAAGATGTGATGACTGAAGAAGACTGTGCTTACAACTCGTTTCAGTTTTGGAGGACACCTTTGCCCGAGTTGGACCTCTCTCTCCTAGAAGATGACAAACACAAGTCACACATAAAAAACTCCTCAGAGGACATGGAGACATAAAGACCAGAGTGGCCAGATGCTTGTCAGCATCAGCTACTCGCATTTCACAGCTTTATTGAAGTTTGTCTTTTGCACTGATCCAGCAGGTCAGAGGTCGCTCCTGACAGATCTGTCAGTGGGTACCAAAGATGTAAAACACTGTGAAGAGGGACCCAGTTACAGATCGTTTTGTGAATTTACAGACAATGATTCGCAGACAAAACACGTAAAAGTATGTCACGTGTCAGTGTGAGCAGAGCAGAGTGGAAACTCAAAACTTTGGAAAGGCAGCGTACATTAGCTTCTTCAGCCCAAATAATTGATCAGAGCCATGACAGATGGAAATGACATTCTTGTTTTTTACGACATGTATCCCAATTGTAAAGGTGAGAAATCACACCAGTTTTATATTTTGATGTCTACGACCTGATACTAATTTTCTTAACATTCCATTTTAAAGGTAATAAAACAGTTTGTATGCTCCTGCAGCATTTACTCTATGTTCTTTGTTTGGTGTTTTTTTATGTAAGTAATCACTGAACTAACTAAAGGAACTAGACATTTAAAGCAACAAGTTGGATATGTGAGCTTCTTTGCATATTCAATTTTGGGAAAGAGTGTCCATGAATCAGCTGGAGGTTTGTGACAGTAAACACATCCATTGTACACTGGTCGTGCCATGTAAGCTCCCTCCGGTGGATAAGGTAGCAAGCTTCCTTCTGTGGGTCCATCTTCAGCCGCCACTGGTTTAAATCTTGAGAACTTTGGAATGTTCTTGAGTTTTCACAAAACATTTTTCTTTTTTGACCCCATAATGATGCGACCCTGAACTTGGTAGGCCTTCAGCCCTGGTAAGCTCATGCATTGAAGCGGCATGGACTACAGGTACATACTGTAAGAAAAGAACAGATGCATGCTTGCAGGTACAGGCACAAACCAGGTGGGTACTTAGAGGTATGGACTGTAGGAACAGGTGGGTGCATACAGGTAGTGCCACATGCTGTAAGAACAGGTGGATACTTGCCGGTGCAGACTAAATCCAGGTGGGTATTTACAGGTACAGACTGTAGGAACAGGTTGGTACGTACACATACAGTATAAGTACAGACTAGGAACAAGAGCAGCAGGAGATCTTGAACTCTCTGAAGTTGCGTGACCTTCGGACCTGCGGCTGATAAAAGGTCTTTCAGTTCCTGACAAGTTAATAATGATGAAGTGGTGGAATTTCACACAGAAACCTCGCCGACACAAGCTAACACTCAGGTTTTAAATGCGTTCTCCTCCTGACATGGTGAGTTTAATCTACAGGACTTCTCATCCTGATGCTTTAATCACAACTTTTAAATGACACCTGCTAGCTGATATTAACTGATGTCGGACTCTGAACTGAAAGGAACCGATGTGCTTCAGCCTTCAGGTCCCTCATTCCATTTGTCATCGGATCACTCAGCTTCAGGTTGTTGTTTTGAGCCTGCCGTGGTTCTGTTTATCTGTCTGACTTATTGTTTTTCATTCCAGTCAGGGAAGTGTTGGATCGAGGAAAACTTCTCCAAGAGAGAGTGTGTGAAGTTCATCCCGTCCTCTCGGGATGTCCACAAGTACGTGTACTGATAATCTGCCTGTTCATGATGTATTTTGTTTCGTTAACAGTCCCAGTTTGTCATTCACATTTTCCTTCCTTTTTCCTGTTTGTTCCAGATGTTTCCCAGTATGTCAAGTGTGTCAGAACCTGATCAGGTACAATTCAGATACAAACAAGATCCTCCAGCCGTCTGTGTCCACATCTTTTCACTGTCTCCGTCTGCCTGCCTGCCTGCTTCAGTGTGACCGACTTTCCCTTCAATGTGCTCAGCAGGTTCAGATTCAGATTCTTTAGTGTCATTCAAGTTTTAAATCAAGGATGCACTGCAGAACGAAATTACATTGCATTAAGCCATTACAAGAACAGGTACATAAAAACACTGAAAAATGATCAGGTTAAACAATACAAGAAAATATATAAATATAGGTACAAAAAATCCGAGCTGAGATCTGATCATCAAGTTGCAACCTGTGATGTGAAGTCCAATACTGCAGTTTGTGATCGGCTGGGTGCAGCAGAGGTTAATAAGTCACTCACTGTTTGTTCTCTGTGTATCTGCAAACCATATTGAAATGGACTCCAGCTTCTATTATTCTCACTGTCTGACAGATGCTGCTGTGGCCACCTGATGGCGGAACACACATGGCAGAACTTTGTTCCCAACTATCCTGGACCTCCACAGGAACTGGAAGAGGACTGGTCCATGGAGCTCCACACCAGAGACAGTCCCACCAACGCCTATGGAACCATTGACTTTCAGGATAGTGCCACACGCGTCTGTCGGGCCAAGGTCTCTGAGACCACTACATGTATTGAGTTTAACAATGACATAGAAGAACATAAAATTTGAACATAAAATAGAGGTTTGTTCTCATGTTCAGCAGACAATTCCACTGCAAACCGTGGTAAGAAAACAATCGTAGCACCACTCTCAAGAATGTCAGTGGCTAACGTGTTTCATTCCAGTATGTTCGTGTGGCTGTGGACTCAAAGCCAGATGTGCTGCTCCAGCTGATGCTGAAGGAGTGGCAGATGGAAAGACCTAAACTTCTGCTGACTGTCCATGGCGGCTCTGAAAATTTCAGCCTTCCTCCGAGGGTCAAACAGGCCTTCAGCAAAGGGCTGATCACTGCCGCCCTCAGTACCGGAGCCTGGATCCTCACTGATGGCGTTAACACAGGTGGGAACTCTTCATCAGTTCTTCAGAGACGGTGCATCTTCAATAGGTTTCTAGAAGTAACAAGCAAAGATCCTGTCGTTGACACTGATGCAGGATAAAAACCTGTTCCGCTGTTCCTCTCATGTGTCTGTGTGATGATATGTTCATTATGTCCCCAGTGTAAAAATGGCTGTAATTTGTTTAGAAGTTAATGTTTAATGAAACTCAGTTGAACGTGGTGATTGAATGTTCATTTTTCTTTTCTTCTGAAAACTCTTGATTTGTTTGTGCAGCTCCAACGTGTTTTTGATCTGTTTCAGCAGCTGAGTTGTGTGATTCCGCTGCAGGTGTGTCCAAGTATGTAGGTGAGGCAGTGAAAACATTTGGAGGCCATGACCTACGGAGGAGGAACACAGTTGGGATCACAGCGTGGGGGGCGATTGACAATAACAGCAAGCTCATTGGCAGAGACGTGAGCTCAGATGCCGAAACCCATTTGATCAGAGTGAAGATTGGTGTTGATACACACTTGTCTGAACATGCTTCAGGTGTTCCGGCCCTACCAGCCGCTGGGGAACCCTCTGAGCCGGAAAGCCTGTCTCAGCGGCTTCCACTCCCACTTCCTGCTGGTCGATGATGGAACACTAGGGAAACATGGCTGCCAGCAAAACCTGAGAAGGAAACTGGAGAAACACATTCAACTTCAGAAGATCCACCCTCGTGAGTGAGAGTGTGTGTGTGTGTGTGTGTGTGTGTGTGTGTGTGTGTGTGTGGTTGTGTGTTTGTGTGTGTGAATGAGTGAGTGAATGATTCTGTGTTAGCATGTATGTGTAGGTACCATACCAGGGATCCACTGTGACTCCATCCAACTGAGCTGTCTTAAAGTGTAAAAAAAATAAAAATATAAATAATAATAATAATAATAAAAAGTGATGTGTAATAACATGTTTCCAGGTCTGAATCAAGGGGTGCCCCTGGTGTGTGTGGTGGTTGGGGGGGGCGCTAATGTTCTGTCTGCAGTGTTTGACTACGTCAGTTGCACCCCGCCTGTGCCGGTGTTTGTGTTTGAGGGGTCAGGGCGGGCTGCGGACCTACTTGCCTTCTTACACAAGCAGACTGCTGGTGACAGGTGAGTGTGTAATAAAACTAAGTATTCTGAACTGCAGCAACTTCTAATAAATAATTAAAGTTGTTTTAGGAACAATCGTTCTCTCTCTGCTGCTATTGCAGGCAGCTGGACACAGACATCAAAGACGACTTCCTGTTGAGGATTGGAGATGTTTGTGGAGTGGACGAGACAGAAGCTTGTCACCTCTACACACTCCTGCTCAGCTGTATGGACCATCGAGCGTCTGTAAGAGACGCAGTTTGGTTTGTGTGTGTGTATGTGTGTGTGTGTGTGCGCGCGTGCGTAGGTGCGTGCGTGCGTGTGTGTGTGTGTGGAGGGTGGTTCATCACCCCCACGTCATGCCTTATAACCGTTGAATGCACAACTACATGTTGATTAACCAAAGAAACAGAAATATGATCATACATTTTTGTTGTTCATGTTTTCATGTGTTATCCAAGCCCTAACTCGCATCAGGTGACCCTTCAAGTGTCACTTCCCTGTGCCATTTTTCACTTCATTTTAGTCTTTAGTCTTCTTCCCCATTTCATTTTCTTCTGCAGCATCCCACTTGTCAAAATTTTGTACTCTCTAAGCAATTTGAAAGTGATGTAAAAATCATCCATTTTGCTTGTTTTGCTCATCAAATGTCCAGTTGTTTTTACCGCTGACAGCTGTTTAATATATAATAGGTTGTGTTGCGGATGGATGAAAAGTTTTAAGAAACGGTATTAATGCACAGCTGCCACCCAATCAGAAAAGAGTATTCACCCAGACCATGGTATAACTGGATTTATGCTTTTACGCTGTGTTTGAATGACAGATAACCATCTTTGACTCAGAATCAGACGAGCAGACGACAGCAGATGCAGCCATCTTGAGCACCACACTCAAAGGTGTGTGTGGATGTTAAAACACCTTTTTACAACAGAATGTCACATATCCAGTGCAGCTTCTTCTGCTGAGACACACACACACACACACACACACACACACACACACACACACACACACACACACACACACACACACACACACACACACACACACACACACACACACACACACACACAACACACACACACACACACATTCATTCATAATCATACCCATACACTTTTTGATTCATTCATTTGCTGCGGCCAACAGGAACTAGGTGCAGCTCAGCAGAGCAGCTCAGTATGACTCTGGCCTGGGACCGGTCCGACATTGCACAGAAGAACGTTCTAGTGTATGGACAACACTGGCCGGTGAGGCAGGAAGTTGAAGATATGGTGTGAATATGTTATCTAGCAGTCTGTGTGTGTGTGTGTGTGTGTGTGTGTGTAGACAGGCTCTTTGGAACAGGCCATGCTTGAAGCTCTGCTGATGGACCGTGTCAGTTTTGTGAAGCTGCTGATTGACAACGGAATGACAATGAGTCGTTTCCTGACTGTTGATCGTCTGGAACAACTTTACAACACGGTAACAAAGCTACTCATGGTTAACATTAATAATGAACTTTTCACTTCAAGTGTCGCAGACAAGAGGTCAGATGTTGATGGAGGCAGAAAGTTTTTCCGTGTGAAGCTGTTGTTGTTTATTCTGCACCTTGTATTATTGTCTTTTTTTTTTTTGAGAAAATTTGTATTCATTTTGTTTTTTCCTCAGCAACAAGGGCAAGCTGATCGTTTTCTCCACCACCTCGTTGAAGATGTGAAACAGGTGGGAGATGATGAACTACAGTATCAGATATTTTTCCTCATTTTTATAATTTGTACTTATACAGAAGTTATTGAGCTTTGAACCGCTTTGTGTAATTTGTATGAAGTTAAGTTACAGTTACAGTTACAGTTAGTTACAGTTTTTCCTGTGTGTGTGTGTGTGTGTGTGTGTGTGTGTGTGTGTGTGAGAGAGCAGACGTCTCTACCAATCGGTTATCGTCTGACTCTCATTGACATGGGTCTGGTGATTGAGTACCTGATTGGAGGAGCCTACCGCAGCACATACACACGCAAACACTTCAGGACAGCCTATAGCCGCCTGCAGGACAAGGTGAGCGCTATTTTTTTTCTGTCTATGTTGTTGTCACTGCTTCCAATAATGATGACTTACGCAGCTCTTTATGTGTGACTGTGTGTGTAGGCCGGTCAACAAGACAACAGCGTCCCTGCATCCAAACTTGGATGGGGACTGATTCCGAAGCTTGAGAGGAGCAGAGAGGCCCAGGACCCGCACTTCTTCAGAACAGCTCAGCCTTTTAAAAGCAAGGTGAGTTGTTGTTGAACGTCTTCAAAGGGACAGAAGGTCTTCCAGGTCGTCATGCAGGTGTCACTTACTGCTCTGTCGGCCTATTAACCTCAAAATCAACCTCATGATCGGGAGCTATTTGTACCATTGATTGATATTTTGCCATGATTATTTATTCTTCTTCCTGTCCAGGCTCAAAATATGTCACCTGATCCAAGCCATGACAAAGCACCGACACCTGGATGTTGTCGCACACCACTGCTGTTCCCCTTCAACTTCAATGACCTGTTTGTGTGGGCAGTGCTTCAGCAGCGCCAGCAGATGGCGCTATTCCTGTGGCAGCACGGTGAGGAGGCTCTGGCTCGGGCCACAGTGGCCTGTAAATTGTATCGCTCCATGGCCTGTGAGGCCCGTCAGAGCAGCATGGATGACAACATCTCAGAACGTTTCAAGTCGTTTTCACTGTGAGTTTCAATTTAAACCTGATTTTAGATGATTTATTATTTATTCTTATACTTGTCCAAATGCACACGGTCATAATAATAATAATAATGCAAAAAATTTTGTTATAATACACATGAACTATCTCGGCAAAATTTGTTCCGATAAACAATGTTGTTGTTTTTTTTGTCCTGAGTTTTGTTGTTGCTGGAAGTTCAAACACTGACACATCTTGACATTTGAAACTGCTGAGAACGTTCATTCAAAATTTAGAAACGTGTACAACAGGGATGACGACTGTTACTGCTACCACGCAGCAGATTGAATTAAAAGTGTTGTCTCTGTCTCAGTGAGTTCGGTCAGCTGGCAGTGGATGTTTTGGACTGTGCGTTACGTCAGAATGAGAAGATGGCCATGAAGCTGTTGACCTCTGAGATGGAGGCATGGAGCCACTTCACCTGCCTGCAGATGGCTGTCTCCTCGTGTCACAGGCCGTTTGTGTCACACTCATGCACACAGATGCTGCTCACCGACCTGTGGATGGGTCCTCTGAACATGAGGAAGAACTCGCCACTGAAGGTCAACATTTCATTTTACATGCATGCACGATTTTGTGTCATTAACACATAAGAAATATGTAAATATCCCCTATACATATATTGGTGTTTGTTTACATATCTTACAATGTGATGTGTTTGATTCAGGGTGAACGTGAAAAAAACAGTTCTGCTTTCTACTTTTAGACCCTTGACAGGAAATGTGTGTTAACATCTGTATCATATATTTGTCTGTCTGTATTATACGTCTTTTCTTCGGTTTTGTTCTCTTTTTCTTTCAGATCATCCTGAGTCTTCTCCTACCACCTGCCATCCTGCTGCTTGAGTTTAAAAGCAAAGCCGAGATGTGTCATGTCCCACAGTCGCATGAGACCATGCCGTTTGGAGGACGAGACTCTGTCAAGTCAACAGTCATCCATGAGGACCCTGAGGTATCATGCTGAGCACCAGCAGAATACCTTGTGTTTGCAAACCTTGTGACTTGTTATTCTCTCCAACAGAACCATCAGGATGTAGAGCGTGGCCTGTCCTTCCCCGACAGATGCTTTGGTCACTGTTCTCACACTGTCACCAAACTCCACGCGTTCTACACCGCTCCAGTCGTCAAGTTCTGGTTCCACACTGTAGGTGTTCTATAACACTGCAAAGTGCTTTGATTACCTGAATAAATGGGCCATGTTCTTATCTTTCTTCATGAATCTCACCTGTAGGTGTCCTACATAGCCTTTCTGATGTTGTTCTCCTTCACCGTCTTAGTAAAGATGGAGGATGAGCCCAGTGTTCAGGAGGGGCTGGTTATACTGTACATTCTGTCCACCGCCATGGAGAAAACCAGAGAGGTGAGAGAACAAAAGAGAAAACGAAAGACAAAAGAGAACAAGGAACCAGAGAGTTAAAACTTACAAAGTTGATTGTGAAATTGTCAAATTGATAATGTGTAAAGAAATCAGTTCTTAGCTGGTCAGTAAAGATTTCATTCTGACAAACAGGTTCTAATGTCAGAACCAAGGAAGCTGAGCCAGAAGCTGAAGATTTGGTTCTCTGAGTACTGGAACATATCTGACTTCATTGCTATCCTCCTCTTCCTGTTTGGACTGGCAATGCGTTGGCACGACAACCCATACCGAACAGCTGGACGCATCTGCTACTGTCTGGACATCATCTTCTGGTTTGTCAGGGTGATGGATCTGCTGGCTGTCAATCAACATGCTGGTCCTTATCTCACCATGATCACTAAGATGGTACATTTGGCAGAGATCAAATCGTGTGAAGTTCTTTTCTCTCTGTTCATGTTCGCGTTATCTCTCCCAGACCACAAACATGTTCTTCATCGTGGTGATGATGGCGATCGTTCTTCTGAGCTTCGGGGTGTCCAGAAAGGCCATCTTGTCCCCAGATGAGGAGCCGTCCTGGAGCCTCGCTCGTGACGTTGTCTTCCAGCCCTACTGGATGATCTATGGGGAGGTCTACGCATCGGAGATAGATTGTTAGTGGTCCAGTAGAAGATAGCAGATTCAGACTAACCTTTCTTTCAGGGCGCTAGGTTCCTCCCACTTGTCAAATCATGCTGTTCAATGAAACTGACTGGGAAGGAGCATCCTATTCAGATCTGATGTTCAGACCTGATGTTCAGATGTTTCCTCCTCATTTCCTCCTCTGTTTGTTGGTGTGTTTTAACAGCCTGTGATGATGGTCATCCATGTCCTCCTGCCTCCTTTCTCACCGCGTTCCTCCAGGCTGTCTACATGTTCTTCCAGTATATCATTATGGTCAACATTCTCATTGCTTTCTTTAAGTATGTACTTCAGCCAGCTTCATTTTGAACTTTAACAGCTCCAACAAACAGGTGTGTGTCTTTTTGTGAACAGCAACATCTACTTTGACATGTCATCAACCTCCAATAAGCTGTGGAAGTACAACCGCTATCGTTTAATAATGACATATCAGGACCGACCCTGGCTGCCCCCACCCCTCATCATCCTCAGTCACATGGCTCTGGGTTTGAAAGCCGTTTATCGGAGGTTGAGCGGAGTTGCTGAGCTGGAGGAGAGGGGTTCTGGCCTCAGTGAGTGTGTGTGTGTGTGCATGCGTGTGTGTGTGTGTGTGTGTGTGTGTCCTCTACTCATAACATCTGTTGTCACCAGAGCTCTACTTAGGCCATGACGACCGCAAAAAGCTCCATGAATTTGAGGAGAAATGTGTGCAGGCCTACTTCCATGAGAAGAACGAAGGTCTCCACAGCAGTCAGATGAACAGGATCCGAGTCACAGCTGAGAGGTTTGATTGATATTGTTATTGACTGAAGAAGCATGTTGACTGATCATATTTATGTTCTAACCTGCTCATTCATTTTGATCTGTGCCACCAGAACAGAGGAGATGTGCACACTGGTGGGAGAGGTTTCAGAGAAGGTCCACCTCATTCACGACAGCCTTGCAGAGTTGGATTGTCAGCTGGGAGAACTCCAGGACCTGTCGGCGCTGGCCGTGGACACTCTGACCCTGCTGTCTGCCTCTGACAGCATCCACCAGGAGGAGGTTCGCCTTGCTCAGTGCCAGCCCGTCTCCACGTCCAGGATCACCCTCCCTCACAGGAGTGGAGACGATTTTGACGTGCTGAACATGAAACGACTGATGTCCAGGCCGTGTAAAAGTACTCCACGCTCAATGCTGAAGGGCTGCAGTCTCACCGTGAGTCGGATGGTTTCATCGGAATGTCCTCTGAGAGGGAGAATGGGAGGAACTTCAGAGGGACAGGAGGTGTGAGGATAAATGGCTGCTTTCACATCATAGTCCGTTTGCTCTAGCCTGAATCATCTGATGTAACACTGGATCGCGTTCCCTCGGTTTGGTTTCTGTTTATACAGGGAAAAATCCAGGTGCCCTGAAATGTGTCACATCAATCTGTGTGATGATGTGATTCTTCAGATGGTTCTACTTCAGGAGCAAAAAATAATGATTTAATCAGAATAATAATAGACAGTTTACTGCAGGTTTATGTGACATGATGGAGTTTTGTGAGTTGATTGTCACTCTTAAATCTAAATCTAAATCTAATAATTCAGTACAGTGCATGAAGTGCTGCTATGGCGACAGACTCTGGAGTCACCAGAACATGTTTCTTTTCCACAGGGAGCTGTGTCCGTTAGCGCTGAGAAGCACCCGGCTCTGATTCGACCTGCATCTCATCCGTCCTTATCACATCTGTCCGCGGGTGGAAGTCCTTTCGCTGGTTTCAGGGATCAGACCCCCTGTCAGTCAAGTGGCCCATCTCGCTGTGGGTCTCCTCTTTCTCCCATGTTCACAGAGAGACACCTGGAGTCTCCACATTACAAACTCTGTGAACCACACTGGTACCCGAGTCAGGAGGAGTTCTCCATGGAAGAGGAGGGAGAGGAAGATAAAGAAGAGCATGGGAGGACACAGGAGCTGTCTCATATTGAAGTACCCAGGACATCAAGCAGTAATGTCCTGCTGTCAGATTGTGAACAAATCATGCAGGGCTTGACCAATACAGCCTTTTGTCAGGATGATAATCAACCCCACCCCTCACTCAGATGGTCCAGAGCTCTGAGATCCTCCAGATGGGTGGGCCACAGAGACCACCCCTACAGCCACTGCATGTCCTTGTCGTCCAGTGTGGAGAACATGACTTTCTCTGGGACATCCCTCAGACAACCTAGGGAAACGTTTGTTTACATGAATGAACCACTGACGACATCAAAGCGGAGTTTTAGTGACGATGCATCACTGCAGTGCAGCAGCAGAGGTAAAGTTGATAATGCATCAAGCCAGCACAGAAATCCCAACAAACATGTCTAATGCTTGACTAAAGCAGTGGATGCCAACATTTACCGCTGTGAGTCTGCAGTGTTAGATGATCAGCTGGTACAAACCTATGTGACCTGTGGACTTTTATTGTGAAGGGTGAGATCAGCTGCTCTACAAGGCAGAGCATGTGAAGAGTTGGTTCCCTGTTGAACATCAAACGTTTTTATAGAAAATAGGAGGTTTTCCATTTGCTCTCATTGGTCCACCTCATTCATCAGTCAACATGTTCATTCTTTTCTTATTGTCTTTTTGCAATCAAACAGCAAATTTACTATAGTACTGTTATTTATATGGTGTTTGTTTATTTCTTTATTTATTTGTTCTTTTGTATTTTGTTTTTGTAGAATGGACAAGCTCTGCTGACCTCACACAAGTTTTTGACAAACGGACAAGAAAAGGACGAAACAGAAAGACAGTTAAGATACAGGAGAGCACTGCAAGTACGGTAAGAATGTGTGTGCATGTGTATGTGTATGCGCACACAGTGTTTCACTGACACTTCTTCCATCTGGTTTTGCAGTCACATTCATCAGACATAAGCGTCAGACGCTGTCGGAAGCTAAAAGAACCTTCATGTTGGTCGACAGCAAGTCAGCTCAGTAAGAACATCATGTGCTGTTCAGTTTGTGGTTTTACACATATATGTGTGTGTGTTTGTGTGTGTGTGTGTGTGTGTGTGTGTGTATTTGTATATATATATATATATATATATATATATATATATATATATATATATATATATATATATATATATATATATATATATATATATAATTTATTTATTTATTCATTCATTTATTTATTTATTTATTAGGTCTTGAGCCAGTGGATTTTCTGCAGAAGTTTTCCTATCAGGTAAATCTGTGGTGGTTGAGTTACATGGAGCAGATACAGTATATCTGGGTGTGTGAAGGTGTGTGTCATAACATGTCTGTGACCCGTCCTTCAGGACATGTGTAGCCCTCCTCATTCCGCGTGGAACAGCAGGGTCAGATCTACGAGCTGCAAGTCCTCGTAAGTGTTTCCTTCTTCTGGAGACACCTGACGCTGGCACATGTTACATTATGTTTTCCTGTTTCTGCTGCAGTTTACAAAGTGTCACAGCCCCTGAAGGTATTTCCAAACACATTATTAAGTATAATTATTAAGTTGTTTGCTTGTTGATTAGTGGCAAATCATTATTGTTTTATATCGTGTGTCTGTTGCAGCTAAAAGCTCCTTGTTCCAGTCTACCGAGAGCTTGTATCCATATTATTCAGGTATTGTTAAATCCTTTCACTGTCATTACTGATTTTGAAAAGACATGGAGTTTACTGGTTCCAGCAGTAGAAGACTGGGTCTGTTCATACACTGACACATTTTTCTGACAGACTGATAACTACCTCTGACTGCTACCGACTCGGCTGAACAACTGAATTGTCGGTAAAATCAGCCTGTTCTTCTTCATGAATTTCTCAGATCACATCGCTGCACAAACAGTAACAGTTTGTCATCCATGTTTGGTTAAGCTGTTGCTGTCACAGATTGTTTGTTCAGTTAGTTGAACAGGTTATGTGGTTCCTCATCCCTCATCAGTTGTCGTCAGTTAGATGATGACCTCCAGTCTTTCACTACTGGAACCAGTTGGTCAACCACAAGTTTTTTCAAAATGTCTAAGAACTGTGGACGTTGTGCTTTGTGTAAAGTTGATTCAGGTCTCATGTGCTGTTTTTGTGTGTGAACAACAGCGATGGAGAGGAACAATCTGATGAGACTGGCTCACACCATCCCCTTCACGCCCGTCAACATCACAGGTCCGTCCTTTGACCAGCATTCCCGTCAACAGAGTCTGTTGTTTTCATGAAGAAAACGTCACATTCTCCGTCTTACCTGTAGGAGGTGAACAGGTGAGCATCTACTCTCTGGAGGAAGCGCAGTCTTGCTCGTCCTGGTCATCACGAGGCCTGTCCGCCATGCTGCAGCCGCTCCCCAGTGCGGAGGGATCACTGGATGGGGGGCTGCGACGCGGCTGCAGGGTGCTGTGCACCTGGGCCGAGCAGCACGTGCTCACACCTGGTCTGGTGTATGTGGTCAAAGCGTTCCGTCCGGAGTTGGTCAGTGCCTGGCAGAAGTACTTCCATGGGAGCACGGCGCTGCAGCTCTGTTTGAGAGTGAGTTTCTGTTTATTCAGACCTTTGGTATGGGTTTGATCAGCTGCTCTGAACGCTGGTGAAGTTGTTGTACTGACACTAACTAGGAGCACTGACAATAACAAGTACTTCAGCTGACACTAATACTACTGAAAGTAACTAACTACTAACTGAAACTAATAGCACTGACACTAACTTGTACTAACACTAACTAGCTCTAGTACTAGCTACTACTGACACTAAGTAGCACTAACGCAAGGACTAACACCAAGTTGTGTTGATACTAACTAGTTCTGTCGCTAACTAGTATTAACTAGTTATGTCACTAACACTATTACTGACACTAAATAGTATTAACACTATTACTAACACTAACTAGTGCTAATACTGTCTAGTACCGACACTAATACTACTAACACTAACTGGTGCTAGTACGAACAATAACTAGTGCTATTTCTGTCTAGTACTGACACTAATACTACTAACGCTAACCGGCGCTAGTATGAACACTAACTAGTGCTAATACTGTCTAGTACTGACACTAATACTACTAACACTAACTGGTGCTAGTATGAACACTAACTAGTGCTAATACTGTCTAGTACTGACACTAATACTACTAACACTAACTGGTGCTAGTATGAACACTAACTAGTGCTAACACTGACTGGTACTAACACTGCTGTTGACATTAACAGTACTAGTGCTAGCTAGTTCTGAGACTAGTACTACACGTTACTACTAACTTGTACATTGCTAGTGATCCTGTGTGTGTATGTGTGTGTCTGTCGTCCCTACAGGAGATCCAGCAGCAGAAAGCAGCTCAGAAGATGATGTGTGTGTTCAACCAGGTCAAACCTGCTGACATGCCTCATTCACCAAGGTGCGTGCGTGTGTGCGTGCATGCGTGCATGCGTGCATGCGTCTTTGTCACTGACTGTGCATGGCTCCTCCAGGTTCCTCGATGTGTATCTGGTCCTGTGGAGGTCCAGCGGTCAGTGGTTCACCATTGAAAGACACATGAGTGGGAAGTTTAGAAAGTACAACAACAACACAGGAGAAGAGATTTCATCCATCAGCCTGCTGGAACAAATGCTCCTGACATTTTCCCACTGGACGTACGAATACTCATGCAGGGAGCTGCTGGTGCTCGACATACAAGGTGTGGGCTTGCTTGCGTGCATGTGTCTGTGTGTGCTAGTTTGTCCCTGACTGTCCACTCTGCATTGAAAGGAGCAGGAGAAGAGCTGACCGATCCAACAGTCGTTATGGCACAGGGTCAAAGGTGAAGTGACGTCTTTTAGTTTCCAATCATCTTAACTTTGTTGTAATGAATAAACTTGTGTGTTTGTGACGTTGTGCAGGGGCGGTGGCGGCAGTGAGATGCTCTTTGGTCCCGATAACTTAGGAGATGCTGCCATCAACGCATTCCTGCAGAAACACTCATGCAACGGCTGCTGCCACTTGTTGCGACTGCCAGGTCAGTGTGTGATCAGTGTGTGATCAGTGTGTGTGTGTTCTCCCGAGTGTGTGACATGTGCGTCTGAGTCATTCTCTGTTGTTGTTTTGTATGTGTATGCATGTATTCATATGTCACCTCTGTGTCGTCACTCAGGAAGCCAATGTTGGCTCTGAGATAAATCCCAAGCAACTTCAAATGAAGACAGCACACACCAACAGTCGACTAATTAAGCAGCCAGTGTTCGTTTATTTCTCTAACAACAGTAGTGTTTGAGGCGTGGGGTGGGGGTGGGGTTGGGAGTGTGTGTGTTGCTTTGTGCGCGCTGCTTCACGGCCTTTGATTACGTATTAATCATGTCTTTGTGCTGGCGATGTGCTGCTGAGACATTAGCTTTGATTAGCTATTAATTAACGTCTCTGGGTAGACACGGTGCCGGCATCTAGAGGATAACTGCTCGGAAAGAAACTGTGCTCCAAAACAAACAAACACACAAACATTCATACACACTCGGTTTGATATTTCAAAGGTGCGTTGTGTTTGCTCGTCCTCTTCTTGTGTCCTCTCCAAGATTTCTCTAACAAATCAAACCAAATTATTCATGCTGGAAGCGTGGACTTCCTCCCAGGCGTGTCAGTATTCTCTTTCTTGTGCTAATGACTGTGATATTGGAACGACATGTCGTATACTGATGTTTCTGTTGTTCAGATTTAAGGACGCATCCACATGGATGTGAAAACAGCAGCGAGGATTCAGCATCAGGCACGGACTGTCAAGAGGATGATAACACGGAGATGTAACCATTGTCCAGAAAGTAGGAGAAAAAAAGGCACACACACACACCATGAAAAACAGATTATGACAGAACACGTAAGATGCATATACATGTGTGTACATGCATGTGTTAGACTGTTATGTTTCATTCACTCATTCACATTGTGTGATAAAAAGTCACATGTTTGTGATTTTCAGTGTAGTTGACAAATGTTTCCTGTGGATATTGTAATCTATTCTTCAATCGACAAATATGAGGAAGAATAATTATGTGCTTCAAGCCAGTGTCATGAATTTGAAGAATTTTTTTTTCAATTCAAAGAATCGGATTTTAGTAAAAAAAAAAAAAAACACACACCTATTTAATGATATAGCTCAATTTAACTTTTATATGAGAGTGAATCAATGTCTGTGTGAGAGGCAGAAAAAACAGGCAGACACACCCATAAAATTTCTTTTATTTTTTTTCTTCCCACAACAAAATTTCTACAAAAGCAATAAAATATAGATTTTAACAAAAGTCACATCAGACTCACATTGTATGTACACATGTCAAGGGAGGAGAAACGGGCTGCATAGCTCGACATGTCGACCCATCCGTCTGTGACCGCTCACCTGAACGCAAGTGCACACACGTGCATTCCCATGGCATCATAGGGGCTTGATGGGACATAGGGGGCTTGATGGGACAGTCACTTCCACCAAACGACGCATCAAATGTCAAAAAAGTTTGTCGTTTTTCTGTCTGTAAACTGACACATGAAAGCGTCTCACGAGCTATGGCACTTTAAAACAACAAAACCTGTTTGTACTTGAAACGTTCTGTTTATTCTGTGTGAAAACGTTCGGTCTTAGCTACAGATGCTACATTATGTGTTTGATCGACATTCGAAAAGAATAAATTAACAATTTCAGCGCTACTCCAACTGCACTGTTGTGATGCATCAAGGAAACGTACAAGTATCAAGTCACTAACAGTTTCTGTCTCTCTCTCTCTCACTCACTCACATCACACAAACACACACACACACAGGGCCTCTCCAGAAAAGTAGGAGTTCTGGTGGAATGTATCAGGAAACAAACTTTAAAAGTATGACAGAAATTAACTGGATTTATTGTATAGGCGAATGATTTGTTCACCACCCCCCCAAACACACACACACACACACACACACACACACACACTAAACAGGCTGTTCATAACATTCAGAAAAATGTGAGGGGGTTGGTCTCTCCAGTGACACAGATGGTTCGAGCAACTCACATTCAACAGGTTTGAAATCAGCTGTGTATAAATAAGAACATTTTATTTCAACAGTCGTTCAAATCGTGGAGAGAAAAAAATTGAACTGACTGAAAATAATGTGGGATATTGATCCTAACCCCCACCCCCATGTCCCTCCCAGCATAACCCACAAATATCATGAGAAAACACAAATAAGCCCCAAAGGTTTCATTGCAATGAACCGTCATGCAGAGAACAGAAGAACAACAGCTAATAGTTACAGAAGAAGAGTAAGAACAATAATAATAATAGTAAATAGTAATAAAATAAAAAATCATCTTACAAACAAACCAACAGGAAAAGTCTCCGGGTCGTATTGCTACAGCTTCTTACTTACAGTGTTTGTTGCCACCTCTTCCTGCCAGCACCCCCCCACCCCCACCCCACCCCCCATCCCAC
>CAAKHB010002949.1:33816-48971 GCA_901007665.1 Aeoliscus strigatus | reverse complement strand
GAAGGTTCAATGGAAAGGAACCAGGAATAAATCAGTGTGTGCTTTCTCCCACTGTGTGTGAACAAGAGGCTGGATGCGTGCACATGTTCATAGAACCACTGCTGTTCAGTGTGGGCGTGGGGGTGTGTGTCTGTGTGCGTGCGTGTGTGTGCCACTGAGCAGACCGGTTGCCAGGTGTGGTGACGGACGTTAACCCACTCCATGTTTTATCAGTTCTCGTCTCCTTCCTGCAAAGGCTGACTGTCCAGTTTATTAGGAACGCCTCAGGCAGCAGCACGTCACGTCATGCTCCAGCCTGCTGACAAATCCCAGCAGGATTGAATATGTTGAAGACGTTTAAGCACAGGTCTGTTGTCCTCCCTGCTGTCTGTACATTTACAACAGTTTCCTGCTCGTCGGTGCTGGTCAAAGCTTCTGTATGAAGGTAAAACGTCAGACAAGCAGAGTTCTGGTCACCAACGGTTTGATTTGCATCTGCAGATAAAAGACAAGTGAAACAAGTGAAATGACCAAGGCAGTGAGGTTGTCGGGGGTTCGTTCTCCTCCAAACTGCTGCTTCCCCTCTTGAATAAGGACGGTGGGTGGGGGGTGTCAGCCAGTCGCTCATGCAGGTACTTCTGAAATCAAACTGCTATAAGTATCAGTGCAGCAGCTGAGGTGTGTAAACCTGGTGAAGACACAGAACTGTTTGTGTTGGTGTGTGTGTGTGTGTGTGTGTGTGTGTGTGGCGGCTGAGAGAAGAGGAGGAGCCAGAGCAGACGACTCCGTTCTGTCACTTCCTGTTCCTCACCTGCTCCTCGTCTGCCGTCCTGCTCCGTCCCCTCGTTTCCACGTGGTGCCGCTGACGTTTTACTGTCCTCCTCCCCTCAGCATGTGCAGACGGCCGCTGCCACGATCCCCCGGCAGCGTCAGTGTGTGAGGGTGTGGCGGCTGATGAACGCATGAATGTACACTGACTGCAGATTACCTACACACACACACACACACACACACGCCCCAGTGTGTTAGCTGTGGATGTGTGTTGGTTCGGTGCTTTTTGTCTGTCGTATTCACACACACACACAAAGGGCATCGAATATGTTGGATAGTTCATTGCTACTTCTTCTCATCCTGACACTCTGTACCTGAATCGTTTCCATGGCAACCCCTATGCCATGCTGCGCATGCGCCGGTGCATATGTGTGTGTGCGTGCAACATGTGAAGCTGAGGATGCGAGGGCACGTCTGTAGGAGCGAGCAGCGTATTGATTGGCAGCAGCCGCGCCAGAAGTGTTGATGTCATTTGGCCGGCGGGGGGAGCAGAGACGGGACCGGTAGACGAGCACTTCCTCCTCACATTTCCTGGCAGCGTTTCAAGATGCACAGGAGTTGTATTAAAGGCAAAGACAGACAACAGGCGGACAGCGACCACAGGCTGTTCACCCTCCCTGAGGCCCCGGCAGACCGTTCTACCACCCGTCTGGTTTTGGCTTCGGACGGCGGAGCTCGGTGTCCTTCCACAAACTTTCTTGGTTCTGTGTCGCTCGACGATGTCGCCACGGCGCCGCGAGCCGAGTGGAGCACAAAGACACACGCTGACACGCGGTCTGTTCCGTTCCATTCTGTCAGCTCCTTCCTTCACCTGTCTTCCCTCCGTTCTCTGGTGTTTATGTTCTTCAACGAACACCAGAGGACGGTGTCCGTTCCTCCTCGGGTGACGGGACCAGACCTCCTGGCGCTGTCACGACACCCGCTCCGTCCAGGAGAACTGTTGGAGTGATTCACACGTGTGTCCCTGATGTTCCTCTCCAGTCTCTGTGAGTTTGCTGACTGATCGGTCTGCTCTGGGGCGTCTCCGCTGGCGTCTGACGCCCTCTGACATTCTCACTCGGCTCCATTGTCCCTCTGCCCTCTAGTGGAAGTGTGGGGTAGCTTTGGCCCTCGTGTGGCGCATGGAGTCATGAAAGATTTATTTACGGAGCTCTTCTCAGGACAAAGGTTCAAAACTGTTTCACAGTAAAAGACATTTATTTACTGAAAATATTCCGTCAGAAACAAACCGGAGAACCCCCCCCCCCGCCCCCCTCTATTGGACCTCATTCTGGTTTCAAATCACATCATTTGAGGCAGGATGGTGAAACGACGACAGAAGAAAAGAAGACGTCCTGAGAGATTGTCTGTGTCAACGCTGCAGACCGAGCTCTGGGGGGGGGGGGGCAACGGCACTTCTTCAGGTTTCGCATTTGCTGCTGTCTTAGAACACCTTCTAGTGAATTCTGAGCCCACCTCCCTCTGCCTTTGGTGTGTTTGTCTGATGGGGGTGTGTGTGTCTGTGTGTGTGTGTGTGTCCTTCCAGCATACATTTTAGCAACTGTGCAATGGGGTCAGCTGTAAATTATTTAGTAGTTGTGTGGTATGTTTTGCTGGAGATTGGGGTCGTGTGTGTATGTGTGTGTGTGTGTGTGTGTGTGTGTGTGTGTGTGTGTGTGTGTGTGTCTGTGTGTTCTGAGCACGAAGGTCCATCCAAGCACATGTAATCCTGAACCAGCTCTCGGACTCATTAGCGTCACACTGATCTTCCTCAGAACCTCTCCGGGCCCTCTGGTCGTCTCGTGCGGCTCCAGGGACCCGGAACTCCTGTTTACATCAAACGCATTATGTCATCGCAGTGACTGGAGGCTCCGCTGCCCACGTCATGGACCCCCAGTTCCCCCGGCTCACCACATACAGCACACACACACACGTTCTCCGGGGAGGCCGAGCGTCCACGTCCAGTGTCACATGTCTGACCCAGCTGGGACAGATTGCAGCTCACATCTGGCATCCATGTGTAAATTCTCCTTTAGATGCAGGAATGTGACGTCTGTCGCTGCTCACGTTACAGACGACTCAGCGCTGTGATTCAGAACCGTCCCAGATGAAAGATGCTTCTTCAGTCCGTCTTTGATCCACCTTGGTCGTCATGGATATCTCAGGTGGACGGTTTGGGCCTTTTTTAGATCAGACACAATCTGAAGGACACAGCGACCAGAATGTGTTGTGAGAACGTGAGCGGTGATGACGGGGTTCCATCGTCCGTCCCTTTGGTTAGATGAACGTTTAGGAATGTGGCTGGGTGAAAGGTCGTCTGCGCTCTCTACCTGTGTCCCATCCTGCTTCTAGTTCCCCTGGGAATCCAGACGGTCCTCCAGCACTTTGTCTGTTCTCTGTTTGGAGCAGTCACATGGGTCTGTCTGATGCAGGGGGGGTCCAAAGCCGTGGACAGAGTGTGTGGGCGGGGCTTGAGAGGATTGACGGTGGCTGGTGAAGTGGACACGCCCGTTCTTCATGTGGCCTCTGGTTCTCCTGATGAGTTTCATGTCATTATCAGTTCACGTCACATGAGAAGGACACGTAGGATCAATGAAGTAAAACTGCAACACGCAACAAACACACGTGCACGTACAGCACACGAGCAAAGGCCACTGACGACTGGGAGGTGACGCAGGAGGCCGATGAGTGAGGTGAATGAGGATGTGTGTGAGGACGCGGTGGAGAAGTTAATCCCTCCTGACGGCTGCTTCGGCCTGTCCCTGCCCCCCCCCACACACACAGGTTCTGACTGTGACTTTCAAAAACAAAATCAACTTTCATAGTCTTTGTCTTGAACACGTGGGGGGGGCTGACGACAGGTAATTCATCCAACATTTAAGGGTTTTGGGGATTCAGATGAGGTCGTGAACACTGGCTGTGTTGAAGCTGGAGGACGTTACGCAACTCATTCATGCTCGCACGCACACACACTCCCATCTCATGCTTCACTATATCGGCATTTGGCACCGCCATCTGCGTCCACAGCCGCCCCCACCGCGTAGGTCTGGGGGCAAAACGCTGCTCACCCACACACACACACACACACACACACACACACACACACGCACGCTACAGGCGAAAGCAGATTAGCTGCTCATGTATGTTTTATAGATGAGACACCTGTGGAGACACACCCCTCAAAGGTCAGAGACAAACATCCAATTAATGATCTGTTGACGATGGTAGCGGTTGGGGCAGGAAACGCACGTGTCTCGAAGGAAGAGTCACGTCCGTGAACGTCGAGCGTCACGTGTTCACAGATCTGTAGGAGTCGCTCGCTCGCCCGCTCTCGTGTGAACCGAGACAAACTGAGTCCTGCAGAGGACAAACGGACTTTGTGGCGTCTCTTAATGCCTCACGATAAATCTGCAAAACGACACTTGTCTGTTTTTTAATCCAATCCCTTAAGTGCTGGAGCAGCTGAGCCAATATTCAACATCCTGAAAGTTTCACCAACCAAGTTCATCAACGTTTCCCTACAGTCAGCGTTGATCTGTGTTGAAGCACTTGGATGTCTACAGTTGACGTACACCGTTTGGGAGAACATGAACCGTCTAGGAGTTTGACGATGAGACACTCACCCGTTTTCCAGCAAACAGTGGCCAACAGGTCATAAAACTCTTCCAGACCCGAGCACACAGATTCAGCCTCTTTGGATATTGCTGCGGTGCTCTATATCTTTTAATGAACCTTTTTTTCTTAATCATGCATAGAAGACACCATACAATACATCTGTTACCACTACTTCACCTCTCATTGATTCTGGCATCGGGCGTTAAGTGATGAGTTGGTGACGTCATTGTCCTGAGCGACGGGATCAAAACTCCTCCTCAGCCGCTGCTCCCCCCTACGAAACAACAACTAGAACCTCTGCTGCTGTTCACCGTTCTAATCCAACCTACCAAGTAATTGCGGTGTTGTTCTTGTTTGAGGGTTGCTATGGTGACAGAACAGCTGTGGGATTGCTCAGAGCTCAGCTGTTTAACCCGCCCACTGATGCACAGGAAAGCAGGGAGCTGATTGGCTGATTGGTGACAGAAGGAGACGCAGGTGAAACAGAAACCAGAGCTCAGGAAGAGAACTGATCTGTCAGCAGGAGACACACACACACCACCTGACTGTAACCCTGTAGTATTATTTACATCTGTGTTTGAACTGGCACGTGTGTGTGTGTGTGTGTGTGTGTGTGTGTGTGTGTGTGTGTGTGTGTGTGTGTGTGTGTGTGTCCCTCACTGTGGCTCCGTGTTTACAAGATGTTATGAGTGTTAAGAGGAGCTGTGAATGTGTGATGACGTGGGAGGAGCAGACGGAAATAGACTTTACAGGGTCTGTCTGTCTGTCTGTGTGTGTGTCTGTTTGTCTGTGTTTCTGTCTGTCTGTCTGTCTGTGTGTGTGTCTGTTTGTCTGTGTTTCTGTCTGTCTGTCTGTCTGTCTGTGTGTGTGTCTGTCTGTCTATCTGTGTTTCTGTCTGTCTGTCAGTTCTCTCTCTCTCTTTCTTTCCATCTCTACCAGTGTTTCCGTCTGTCTGTGTTCCTGTCTGTCTGTCTGTCTGTGAGTCTGTCTATCTGTGTTCCTGTCTGTCTGTCTATCTGTGTTCCTGTCTGTCTGTCTGTCTATCTGTGTTCCTGTCTGTCTGTCTGTCTATCTGTGTTCCTGTCTGTCTGTCTGTCTATCTGTGTTCCTGTCTGTCTGTCAGTTCTCTCTCTCTCTTTCTTTCCATCTCTACCAGTGTTTCCGCCTGTCTGTGTTCCTGTCTGTCTGTCTGTCTGTGTGTCTGTGAGTCTGTCTGTCTGTGTTTCTCTCTGTCTATCTGTGTTCCTGTCTGTCTGTCTGTCTATCTGTGTTTCTGTCTGTCTGTCAGTTCTCTCTCTCTCTTTCTTTCCATCTCTACCAGTGTTTCCGTCTGTCTGTGTTCCTGTCTGTCTGTCTATCTGTGTTCCTGTCTGTCTGTCTGTCTATCTGTGTTCCTGTCTGTCTGTCTGTCTGTGTGTCTGTGAGTCTGTCTATCTGTGTTCCTGTCTGTCTGTCTGTCTATCTGTGTTCCTGTCTCTCTGTCTATCTGTGTTCCTGTCTGTCTGTCTGTCTATCTGTGTTCCTGTCTGTCTGTCAGTTCTCTCTCTCTCTTTCTTTCCATCTCTACCAGTGTTTCCGTCCCCTCCACATCCCTCCCGACCCTCTTGCGTCTTCGTGTCGCCGTCAGACGAGTGCAGCTGACGTCCTGCCGTGGCCGTCGTCAGCGGGTCGTGCTCTGTGGCTCCGTCCTCCTCGTTCCTCAGCGATGTGACGTGCAGACAGCGTTGTTACACAACCAGAGCTCCAGAGATGAACCGCACTCGTCCTGGGTCTACGCAATCAAAGGCGTGTGTGTTGGAAAACCTGAGTTGTCGTCGCAGGCCAGAGGACGTGAAGGCGGCGGCAGGAAGTGAACCGATCGGAGCAGAGCGCTGGCCTAGTTTGAGTCGTCGTAATTATGTAACGCCTGAGTACCTGCACAAAGCAGCAGCATGAACGTGGAACGAGCAGAGCAGCAGCGACGTGTTGTTTCATTTTTCAAAGCTTGACGCGTTCTATGGACCAGCTGTTGTGTGACTTGTTTTTACGTGGCTCCTTGGTTTTAAATAATGTTGAACGACTCTTCCTGCAGAGGTTAAGACCTGTGTGACATGTGCTGCTGCTGTTGGGCCTCAGTGTGCTGATTTGTCTTGTTTGCTTTAGCCTCATGAATCTCCCTCCCAGCTTCTCTCTGTGAAACACACACACACACACACACACACACTCCTCCCCCTCCATCACTGAAGCCACACAGCAAACAGTGAGTGACAGCGTGCAGCTGTGGGTTTTGTCATTAAGACAACGTCTCAGAGGGAAGCTGAGCCGCACTCAGAAATACAGATGGACGGCGGATTGACGCTAACCTGAGTCTTTCATCTGTCACTTATATAATAGTTGTAAGATGTGGATACACACACACACACACACACACAGGATGCAACGAGGCAGACATGTCACAGTCCTGGAACAACAGCAGCTCAGCCCTTCTCCTCCCTCTGTTGTAGAAAGCGAAGCTCCATGCTGCTCTGCAGGAGAAGAATCGTCTGAACCTGGAACTGGTCAACCGTCACCTGAAGGCGTCCAAGTATGACCAGGTGTGTCCCTCACAGAGCCCGCGCATCACACAGGTCACACGTCATGTCTGGAACCCGCTGCCCTTTCCCTCCCGCCGCAGACACGAGTTCCTCTGCTGCTAGTAGTGACTTTTGCAGGGGGGTCAGGTTCGACACACAGGAAGATTCCATCTTGCTCATCATGCTCCGTCTCACGGGGGCCAAACGTGCTGATGAACCTCTGCTGAGACCACTGCTCCTCTGTTGGTGACGGAGTCATGATGACACACCACCACCTTCCCTCTCGGTCCTGTGTGGTCGTGCCTCGTTCCTCTTCTCACCATCTGGCTTCTCGTCCGGTCACTCAGGTGCGAGCGGACTACGACCGGCTGAAACAGACGTTTGCCGTCGTGAGCCAGGAGAGAGACGAGGCCGAGCAGCAGAGGAGACGACTTCAGGACAAAGTGGAGAGTCTGGAGCAGCTGGTGAAGGTGACACGCGCTAACACGCGCTGACACACGCTGACACACGCTGACACGCGCTCAGGGATCAGACCTCTCCTCCTTTCAGCGACAGTTTCCTTCAACTTGTCGTACTGGAGACGGGGTCCTCTGTTTGACTGGACGTCAGGGTTCAGTTGGAGGAGGGTCCTCAGTCACATGACTTGATTCTCATTTGACTTGTGTTTTTGCGTTTTGTGACACGCTGACGTCTGGGGCCCGTTCAGATCGTTGGTGAATATTTAGTCTCAGCTGAAAACAGTTTTCAATTCTGTTCCAACATGAACAGTCAAAAGTCAAACCAAACACCTTTAACGTTTCCTATGTTTGAAGTCACTCTACTAGTGCCTGGATGAACAAATCCAAATCTTTGTGGAACAAACCGCTGGTCGTTCAGTAGAACTCAGAGAAAATGTTGTGTACATGTAAGATTTGTCACTTTCTCATTGGGTATTGATCATGAAGACAAAGAAGATGCGGCTGGGTCCCTCAGTGGAAGCGAGCGGAGGGAGCAGGAGGCAGCAGCTGGTTTTCTGTCTTCTGATGTGACTGTGAAAGTGAGAAGGGACGAGGCCCTCTGACCTCAGAGAACGGTTCTGTTGGAGCCTCTGAGTGTCGCAGGAAGATTTCAAGGGTTAAAGACAATCGGGTCTTGTGGAGGCTGCGGTGAAAAGCCCCTCAGCCCGGTCCTCTGCAGCTTAGAGCTTCTCCTGATTATGCAAAGCAGAGCTGCTGCTCAGGACACCTCGAAACTACTCCAGGAGGTAAAGAAGATTTTCTTCTTCTGCTCCCAGAGAGACAGAGAGAGAAAATGATGAACGTCAGAGCTTTCTAAGCTGCCTTTTCTTCTTAAGCTGACAGAAACATCTTACGGCCTCAGCTGCGTTTTCTGGAAGACGTGGCAGCTGGTCGTGACTCTGAACGCTCTGTCGTCATGACTCGGCTAATTTGGGCCGAGTGTTAGAGTGCCTGAGTCAGGCTGGAGGAGGTCCGATGTGACAGTTGATGATTCAGAAGGGGAGAAAGAAATCCTTCCACGGTGGAGCCCCCACCAAGCCTGATTCTAAAGGACAGCTTCAAAGCTCCGTGACCGACCGACACCCGCGCGTCACGTCGGAGGGGAACAGAGCCAACGTGTGGGGCGGATTGATGGGATGGAGCAGCTCGCGTTCAACACACACCGATCTCTGACCCACGGTGGAGGATCACAGTGTCCTGCATGTATGGACAAAAAAAAAACACAAAAAGTTTGGGATTTTTTGTTTGGCTGGAACATGTAAAGAGATCCTGGGTGTCTGATTTTTGTCAGCTTTGTGTCATATTTATCATTACATTACATTAGAACATTGCATTTTTGGATGTTTGAATTCAATTGCGGGTAAAAATGAACTTTTCCATGAAACTCTTCACTTTTTTGTTATTTTCTGATTTGCACCTGTATATTCACGTATTCACTTCAACTGTCACTGTGTGTGTGTGTGTATCTATATACAGTGTGCGTTTGCAGCAGAAACCGTCCGATCCCCCAGTCCAACCACGTCTTCTTCCTCCGTCTCTCCTCAGCATATGCACGAGTCCGTGGAGCTGAAGCGGCAGCTGCACGTAGAGCATGAGCGAGCCTTGGAGGCCCTTCGCACCAAACAGACGGAGCTCAGTCAACTGCAGAAGGTACGAGCACGTGGACACAACCGGGGCCTTCTCTGCTGCGTCATCCACGATCCGGTCGGAGCGGTGACTGACAGCTGTGTGTGTGTGTGTTTGTGTGTGTGTGTGTGTGCTGAATAACTGACGCTGTCTGCAGACGTTTCGTTGCAAACGCTGCTTTTAATCGACAACAGCTCGATTAAAAACAGCGTTTGATGAGGAGCTCGGTGCTAAAACCAGTGTCGTCCTGGAGGTTGATCAACTCAAACGTCACGATCTTATTTGTTGGTGTGTGTTCTTTGGACCAGCAGGGAATCAAATCAGTCAAATCTGGATTAGCTCCAATTCTCAATGGCAGAATGTCTAATTGTGTGTCAGTCACACACACACACGTGCGTCCAGCGGCCCAGTGTGGACGCTAACGCAGCCCGGAACGAACCGGTGACTGTTGACGGCGTCGTCAGTGGAACTCTGCCGCTGAGCCTCCGTCACCTCATCAGGCTGACAGCATGTCGAGTGTGTGACGTCCGTTGTTCCTCATGAACTGTGATCACAGTGTCAGCTGTCACTGCACGTTGTCTGTCTGTGTGTGCATGTGTCTGTCTGTGTGTTCCTCTGCAGGCTCAGCTTCAACATGATCAAGACCATGAGCAGACGGTCCACCTGTTAGAGGTACAGACACATGAAAAACACCGACTCAATTCTACCTCTGTGTGTGTGTGTGTGTGTGTTATTCAACCATTTATTTTTTGGTTTATTTGTTATAATGTGACCATTTATAGACAGTGTTCAGACAGTGTTGATAAATGTTACAGAGACCACGGAAACAATGACACCAATATGAATGATAACGAACGGTGGTGAGAGCAGAGGTGCCGATGGCGTCACATTGAAGAGTTAACAAAGGAAGAAAAAAGAGAATTGAGATTACAAAGAGGCAGAAATAAAACCTGAAACAAACAGCATCAAATATAAAAGATAGAAAACTGGAACGACCTCATCAAAAAAACAAATCAGTACATGTGTATCTGTACGTTTTCTTCTTCAGAATCTCCAATAGAACGTACACGTAGAGAAAGGAGCGACGGGATGAAGAGGGGGGTTTTGTGCAGCGAGCGTTCCTCCTGCTCTTCATCCAATCAAATTACTGACCTGCTGTGTTTCATCACCTCAGCTTCCCAAAATGATTTTCTTGTTTCCCTCTAAGTCCTCCTGTGGCGGCGAGCGCCGACGGGTGTGAGTTCAGCTGAGGTCGTGTCCTCCTCCAGCCACACAGCCCTGTTTTAGCGTGGCTGTGTCGTTTCAGACCGGTTAACGTGATCGGGGGTGATTTAACCGACCTCGGCCTGCGTCGTCATGTTGTGTGTCTTTGTACGTCTTATGTTCTGTTAATCATTCCTCTCTCTTCACTGTTGGTCGGATCAGAACAATAAGGACAGAATGTTTCAGGTATTTATTTGTCTGTGATGTGTTCACCTCCCCCCCTCTGTCGGATCTGTGATCCTCGTGCCTCCTCCTGTTCGGTGTCGTACGCTGTGATTTGACCGTCAGCTGTTTGCAGCTCCACGGCGGTTCCTCAGGGTGTTTGTTTCCAGTTGTCTCCGTGTGCGATCGGCTGGAATCGGTTCTCCTCCGGCCGTTGACCCGTCCACTCTGCTTTCTGTTGAAGGTCAAGATTTGTGACTTGGAGCAGGAATGCAAGTCCCAGAGTGAACGCTTCCAGCAGCTGTCCAAAGAGCTGCTCACCTTCCGCTTACACTCACACACCGACCACTTCCTGAAGGGGGAGCCCACTGCGGAACCCCAGACGCCGAGGAGGACACTCCCACGAGTCCAAACCCAGCAGACAGGTGAGCATCAGCGGGCGTCCCCTCGTAGATGAGAGGAACAGAAGTGAAACGGAAGTCAATGTGTAGAGCTGACATTCACCACCAGCCAAAGGGTTCACAACAGAAAGGAAGGGTGGACGGGCTGGTGTCCAACAAAGGATGGACGCCGTTAGGACCGAGGTGTTCATTCAGGATCAATATGTGATTGATCCAGGTCTGACGACTCCGCGGACGCACCTTCACACATTAGTATTCTAACGACAACCTGCAGCGCCAGCACGTCCGGACGCATCCGCCCTGGACATTTCCAGCTGAAGGAAATGCTGTTTAAGCTCGTGCTTCGTGTCGGACAGAGGAGGTGCTCTGACGCCGGCGCGTGTCTGCACACGTCCACCGTCTGCAGCAACACAAAGATTCTCAGCATTGTTGTTGTTGTTGTTTACTCAGCGGATCCAGCGCCCTGCTCTGCTGCTGCATTTTTCATGTGTGTTTTTTCTCAGCTCTGATGTTGTTACAGCAGGTTTACCCGTCAGACACAGGTTGACAGGGGGTTAGGTGCTTGAACGGGAGATGGGCTGCAGCAGCACTGACAGTTGTTCTTTAATTGTCATGGATATCGATGTGTCCCAGGCGATGAGAGCGTTCCAGACACGCCGCCGCTGATCTCCCACTTCCTGCCACTGCAAACTGGACACAGAGCGACAGCAGAGCTGCTGTCTGTCACGTCCAGTACCGCCAACACGGCTCGAACCGGCGGCCGGCGACAGCCGACCCCGTCAGAGGTGATCGGCGCGGCAGCACGTGACGACACGTCGCTGCTGCGGGTATTTATCGACTCTTCCCTCGACAGATGGAGGATGAGACGAGCCCGTCGCCCAGGACCAAGCCTCGGTACACGGGCCAGGTCCGCCTCTGCACTGCCCGCTACAGGTGAGAGAGAGAGCAGCAGCCAGCGACACGCTCCTGCAGCGAACGCGTCACTGAGCAAAGCTGCTGCTGCTTCCTGCCTCCAGTTACAACCCGTACGACGGACCGAACGAACATCCAGAGGCAGAGCTCCCCCTTGTGGCTGGAAAGTATCTGTACGTGTATGGAAACATGGACGATGACGGCTTCTATGAAGGTGAGAGGTTCAGACGCACCATCGACCGTTGTTTGTCGTAGTTGTTATGACGCCACCACGTATCTGCAGAATGTTAACGCAGCAGTGTAAGTACTACCTGTGTCAGCAGAGGTCAGTGCAGAAGCTTTGTACAGCTCAGAAATGGATAGATAAAGGTCAAAGGTCACAGTTTTACTGCGTCATGTAGTTTAAAAGTGGACTTCCTCACTGATTAGCGTGTTATCTTTTGTTTCAAAGTTGATATATCTGTGTGCAGTCGGTCCAAACGGATCCACAGGTGGCGGCAGGTGATCGTCCCAGTTCATTTACACGTGTGACAGCTGACTGGGGCGATGCTCTGCCCGTCCCTCTGAACAACGGCAGTCCTGATCCCCACTAGCTGGCGATCCTGACTCATCAGCTGCTGGCGGTGAGCGGGGCGGAGGAGTCGTGTGTTTACGGCGGAGGAGGGAGACTGGGGCTTCGAACCAAGCTGTTGTCGAGATGGGACCCCCCCCGGCCTCCTTTTAGCTTGATGACTAATCCAGCAGGGCTCAGTTTAATCATCTTCACACACACACACACACACACAGATGGCCTAAAGGACTCACAGGATTTAAGGACACAATGATAGGAGGCTTTTATATGACGTACTTCTTCTTCCCCTTGAGAACAGAAGTGCGTGCGTGTGTGTGCGTGCGCGTGTGTGCGTGCGTGTGTGTGCGTTGCTCCAAGGTCAGTGAACTGATGGGGTTCAGTCTGGTGCTGGAGGTCCAGAGGATCCCGTCCCAGACCCGTAGTGACCGTGTGTCCGTCTGTCCGTCTGTCTCCCAGGGGAGCTCCTGGACGGCCAGCGAGGTCTCGTCCCCTCCAACTTTGTGGAGTTTGTTCAGGACAAGGAAAAAGCTCTGATTCCATCTGGAGAGGGAGGAGATGACCCGGGCTCACAGGACCGTCCACCTCTGGCCTTGATGGCGGTGGACGCCCCCCAGGACGGCGCCCTGGGGTCAGCCGACGCCTTGGTTCCCTGTAGCAATGGGACAGGGCCCCCCCTGGACCCCGAGGACCTGGCTGAAGACGCCGTGCCTTACCCACGAAGGATCACCTTGATCAAGCAGCTGGCACGGAGCGTCATCGTGGCGTGGGAGCCTCCGCTCGTGCCTTTGGGCTGGGGGAACATCTCCGGCTACAACGTGTCGGTGGACGGGGAGCTCCGCGCCAGCCTCCAGTACGGCGGACGCACCAAATGTCTGCTGGAGAAGCTGGACCTGGACGGCTGCGTCCACCGCGTGACGGTGCAGAGCGTCACCGAGCGGGGTTTGTCGGACGAGCTGCGCTGCACCTTACTGGTGGGAGCCAACGTGGTGGTGGCGCCCTGTGGGCTGCGAGTAGACGACATCCAGCGGGACACGGCTGAGCTGTCCTGGTTGCCTAGCAACAGTAACTATGGTCACACCGTGTTCTTGGACGGGGTGGAGCACGCAGTGGTCAAAGCAGGGAGGTGCAGGCTGCGCTTCTTCAACCTGAAGCCCCTGACGGTGTACAAGGTGACGGTGGTGGCACAGCCGCACCAGGTGCCATGGCAACTGCCCCTGGAGCAGCGGGAGAGGAAGGAGGCTGGTGTGGAGTTCTGCACGCAGGCCGCAGGTCAGCTGTTTGGGGGGTGGGGTGGGGGGGTTCTTGTGTTCTTCACTTGTTTCATGATTCTACTTAAGAGAAGAGAAGATCTGATCTGATCTGACAAGAAAAATACAGGAAACATATAATCGATGAGAGCAGGAAACATTAATATTATGATGATAAGTCAGCAATTCAAACAGAACATATGTAAACATGTAACAAATACTACAAACAGCAAAAGAAAAACTGCACAGTCACTGTTCTGGACTGCAGTGACTGCAGAATATTCTTGAATAATCAGGACCAGATGAAAGACACAGACAGATGACCGAAAGCTGTTACAGCTGTCGCTGTCACTGTTACTGTTACAGCTGTCACTGTTACTGTTACAGCTGTCGCTGTCACTGTTACTGTTACAGCTGTCACTGTTACTGTTACAGCTGTCACTGTTACTGTTACAGCTGTCACTGTTACTGTTACAGCTGTCGCTGTTACTGTTACAGCTGTCGCTGTTACAGCTGTCACTGTTACTGTCACTGTCACTGTCACTGTTACTGTTACAGCTGTTACAGTTACTGCTGCAGTAGCTGTTGCAGCAGTGTGCTGCGGAGGAGTCCAGTCCGTTTCCTTACGATGTCTTTGTTGTGCGTTGTATGTTGTCCAGGTCCGACACCGTATTGCCGAACAGGTCAGAACGAATCATCAGTACTGGTCTGGTTTACCACTAAATGATGGGTTGCTATGGACGACCAATGGGCAGAGATGTGCTGACGGCGAAACAAAAAACCTACAAGTGTCCGTGGAACCCAGTGTTTTCATTAGAGCAGCTTCTCTCACATTGGAACACGTCGCGTAAACCCCCACCCATCGAATCAGGCCTGGAACCAGCATGTGTCAGTGCATGAACACCGAGCACGTTCTGTCTGAGCCCAGTCTGAAAGAACCTTCTGGTTCCGTTGGGTCAGTGGTGGTCCAGAGCTGACGATCAGGACGGATTCTGTCTGATCCATCGGTTCTGGTCCATAAACACCTGTGAACGCCTCCTCTCACTTTGTCCTTTATCGCCCCCCCCCCCCCAGAGGGGACGTTCTCGACACGTTCGTGTGCACCCATTGACGAATAACACCCCCCCACCACCACCACCACCACCAACATTAGCGTGAGCTATTACCTGACGCCTGACGACTACTCTCCCCTCGCAGGACCCCCCCTGCCTCCCCAGGACGTGCAGGTGCTCTGTGGGCAGGCGCCAGGCGTCCTGCAGGTCCACTGGAAGCCCCCCCTCCTCTCCCCCACAGGCACATCCAATGGAGCAAATGTCATCGGCTACGCAGTCTGCACCAAAGGACAGAGGGTGAGTCAACAGGTGGGGGGGTGGGGGAGATGGGGGGGTCTTCTTCCTGTTGGATACCACATGACCTCATCACCTGCTTCTCATTCGACGTGGATGTTGGGAAAAGTTGTTGTTTGGGGGGGGTCTTCTGCTGTATTAATCCAGGACAAGGCTCCGCCCCTGTGTCTGACG
>CAAKHB010002949.1:13787-25076 GCA_901007665.1 Aeoliscus strigatus | reverse complement strand
CACACCTGCATCAGACTCACCGTCCTCCGCACTGGGCCTGTGAATCAGGACTCTGCTGGCCGGGTGGCGTCGGATCAGGTTGTAGATGAAAGGCAGCACGGTGAGCAGCGCCGTGGGGGGGGCGGCGAGCGCCAGGCGGGCCAGCCGTTTGGCGAAAGCCGCCACCAGGTAAACAGGTAAATGGCTGCAGGTGAACGCGCGTTAGCAGCGGACTCATTCAGTCAGAGGAGGTGTGTGGTGGACGCGTACCTGGAGCTGAGGAAGACGTTGGCCAGGTGGAAGAAGCGAGCGCGGTACTTCACGTGGAAGATGGACGGCTCCAGCAGACTGTACAGCTTCCGGTAGAAGTCGGGGTAATCTCTGGAACACGAAGGTCGACAGAGACCGTGGCACACGGAGCGGGTGACAACGTACTGATGCTGAAGATACTTACAGGTTGTGCTGATGTATGAGGACAAAGAGGCCATTGAGCGCGAGCAGGCTGATGGCACCACCTGATGGACGAAGGTACGTTATTTATACAGAGTCACGTGTGTGTGTGTGTGTGTGTGTGTGTGTGAGAGTGAGTGAAACGTACCAACTTCATAGGCAGCGGTCAAGAAGTCCATCATCAGCTGGGGTTTGCTCATGTGCGGTAAAATGGAGTCGTGGAGAATCACCAGGACCTTTTTATACATGTTGCTCGGCAACTGCACCGGGAGACGAGACGTTAACACACAAAGCTGGAACTTTAGAGATCGTGACGTGTTTACGACACCTTATGGGACAGGAAACCCAGCCACATCCTCTCAAAGGCACGTTTGTGTTCCTGGGACAGACGGAACGTGAGACGGTGACGACGTGAACATGCGTCATCAAAACTACACACAAGACGTTTCTTACACTCAGTTTCGCAGCTTTCCAGTCCTCGTGTTTCGCTGCTGGAAAAGACCAGAACATGATGAGAAAGACTTTAGGGAACTGTCTCTTGTCATCAGAGCGCCGGTCTCACCTTCCTGTTGGACCATGAAGTCGGACAGCTCCGACTCCTGATTCGGCATGCAGATGCTGGACATGAGGGTGAACACGTTGTTCTGGAACACGGGCATCTCCACCTGACAGGATGTACACCAGGGATTAGTCCTCCTCCCACCTGCAGCGTGTAAACAGAGCCTCGGCGGGTTCCTCTACCCCTTTGTTCCTGCACAGAACTCTGGACACATTCTCTCGGACAGCGCTCATGACGTAGTAGCGTATATCGTCCTTCTCCAGGAACTCCTGGAACCTGGAGATCAGCAGGGAGTTGTCTGCCGTCTTGGACAGAAGTCCCTCCACCACTGCCTGAATGAGAAACAAACAAACATATCGTTGACATGATGTGATGTCACATTCATGCAGCTCGTGTTCAGTTTGTAGGAGTCACATTCCAACCTGGAGGAGTTTCCTGGGGAAGCTGTAGTGTTCGCTCCAGTCCAGGTCCTCCAGGGGACAACGTCCTTCTCCTGACGCAAACTTCATCAGGCAACAAAGAGAACTTTCCTGGGACGAACCGATGCGATTCACTTGTGAGTGACCTGTGATCAGTCATTTAATAGCAACAGAGTGACACTGAAACTTCCAGACATCTCACCTGCACCCCAAACGCCTCATGGCTGAGGTGTTCCAGCAGCATCTCTACACAGCTGTTGTACCGGTGTCTCATGAAGATGTGATACTTGTCCTCCGCACTGTGACCACCTGGACCAGAGCCTCCATCAGCACTGATGGACATTTTACTGAGCGTGTGTGTGTGTGTGTGTGTCCTAGATACTCGCCCTTGAACGCCTCCTCCTCTTCGGGCAGTTTCCCGACAAACAGCTCCTTCCTCTCCAACAAGGTACAGAACAGACTGCTACAGGCATCCACAGCTCCCAGCACATCGCTCTCCTTCTCTGACTACGCGCGCGCGCGCGCGCATCCACACACACACACACAGGTTTGTTTCAGCTTGATGCTAATGCTAAGGTTAGCTGGCAACATGTTTCCTGCTCACAGCTGTGGATCTTTACCTGAAGGAACTCGAAGATGTCGAAGACGTCATTGGCATGTTCTCTGCTCTCAAGCATTGTTTCCACCGTAAAGTTAAGGTTGATCTTGGCCTTTTTCAAACTCTCATTTGACGTCTTTTCCGAACTCACGTTGCGTTTCTTGGCCGGCGCCATGTTTATTGAATGGATGGTGCGTTCATGGTACAACGGAAGAATACTTAATAACACGGAGTTGAGGGACGATGTTCAACGCAGACAACTTATTGTCTAACTAATTAACAATGCGATTCTCAGTGTGTACAAATACTGTCTTGTACAACACACATACCAACGATATTACACAGTAATAAGATTTGGGCTTGGACTTACACTTAGCGTTCCTGAATGCATCATTACACTAAAACTTGCCACCCTAGTGACGTCACCTCACATTCTAACTGAACTGTAGCTTTCACTTGAAAGACGCATTCGACACATACAGTCAGTCCACAATTGTTACAAAGAGAAATGAGCAAATAACGAGGACAGAAACAGTGGAATGATGAAAAGAGGCTTTTATTGACTTATTGTGTCCAGTGACAGGAATAGAGAAACAATGAAACAGCCACTACAAAAAAAGCTATAGTGACAGACACTTTTAAAAAGATGAATTCCAACATAATCCAGATGAAAAGAAAGTCTTCTGTCAGCGGGGAGTTTCCGAGTCAGAGTCATTTCCTCTGCCTGCCCCGTCCTAGGAGGGAAGCAGTTCAAGAACCACTCAGTGAAACATTGTCAGGTGTTGGAACGAAGAGCGTTACTCCACTGTACCTGTCTCTGGTCCTGGCTGTCTCGTGTTTGACAGGCTGTGCCTTCAAAGTCATGGATGGGGAGTGTGGCCATCCAGCTCAGCATGGAGCCTTCCTGACGCTCCGTCTCGGTGATGGTGGGGTAGATGTGGGCCTCCTTGAAGGCCTGGATGCTCTGCTCCTCACGCTCCCACTCCAGGCACTCGTGCAGGCCGTCGCCTCCGAAGCGTTTGTTGTACCTGTCGAAGTGAACCCTCTCCAGGACCAAACCGAGTCCTGGAGCTTTGGGTACGTCCACCTTCTCCTGCCCCCAGCTCCGCTCCATCACCTCCTCCTTGGCGTATCCTTTAATAATGGCGATCACCAGGCCAATCATCTTGCGAATCTGGTGCAGCATGAAGCTCTGGCCTCGGACAGTGATCACGGCGAACTCTGTGTCGCCGCAGACGAACGGCTCTCCACAGGACATCTGGATGACGTACCGGCGGGCGCTGGGGTCACTCGGAGCCTTCTGGGAGGTGAAATTGTGGAAGTTATGGGTGCCTTTATACATTGAGAACAGACCGTTCACCCTCTGGAGTGTTTCTGCTTCGAGGCGGAAGGTGGATATGACCCCAACGTCACAGTCTTTGGGAGAAAAGGCCACAGTTGGAAGCATGTACGAGTACGTGCGAGCATCACAGTTGTTTTTGGAATTGAAACCCTGGGTCACTCGTTTCAGACCTGTGGGTGAAACAGACATGGACTTAGTGATTGGATTTTAAATCCACAGCCAACAAACGATGGAGGCGCCGTCTCACCGAGCACTTTGATCTGCGGTGGCAGGTGCTCATTAATTTTACCAACGACGTCTTCGATCAGCCTCAGCTTCAGAGACACCACCTGACCGGCCGCAGACACGCCCTACCAACACCAGAGCACAGCGACGTCATGTCCACTGCACCGGACGCCACGCAGTAGTCGGTGAGTCCATACCTTATCTGTTCTGGCACATCTTTGGAAAGACATTTTCTTCATGTCGTCACCGTGGTTTTCAGGAATGCATCCAGATTTAACGAGCGCTGAGACGAGGTCGTCCTCAATTGTCCTAAACTGGGAGTTTCCTGGATTTCTCTGATAAACACAAGAAAGGATGTTACCATGACAAACACATAAACGTCTCCAGAGCAGAGGGGATCACTCGGTACCTGCATGCCGTAGTAGCCCTTTCCACTGTACGCCAGCAGCAGCACCACCTTCTTCTTGGGAAATCTCTTCTCATCATCTGCTTGGTCCTCCTCAGCTTTGATTCTCTTCGTGGGCTGCACATCATTCTCCTCACTGGCTCTTTTCAGCAGCTTGGCTGGCTGCTCATCTTTGGCTCCTTCACTCATCCTGCGAGAAGACACCTTCCAGAACCCGCCTGTGGAAGGAAGGAATCCCATTATTCATCTCGGGCTCACCCTCTTTCACAGTGTCGGGCTGGCGTACCGTCTCTCCCCGGTGTCTGTCGGTGGTTTACTAAGGCACTGAGAAGCCGTCGGGCTGTGATCATATCCCACTAACCCGTCCACAGAGGGAACACGAGCATCGGAGCGGAGCTGTGGATGCTAACACCTAGCAGCAGCGGCGGCGGCACACATCCTCTTCACAGAAACTCAGCGAATACAGAAACGAGCACAGTCCGACAAACACGGAATGTCAGGCCGAAAGTCTGTCTTCACGAACGTACGTGGGAACGTACCACAAACAGAGTAAACGTGCACGGTGTGTGGTTACAGCCACACATGGCTATTGTCAACTCTGACCCCGGATGGAAATATCGCGAGACATGCGGCATTCTCGCCTCTCCTTGCCTCTATAAATTGTTATATAATGATAAACACGTATGTTATTATGATAAACATGTAATAACATAGTGATAAAAATATATATAAATTGTTCCTATTCTCTATGCAAATTATAATAATAATTGTTATGTTATTATTATAAATACTGTAGTGTAGCATGTTGGGGAAGCCTGTTGTGAGGTTTCCCATACTTTCAAGGTTTCTTTGTAATTTTGTCTTTTTTATGGAGCCTCTTTTTGTGGAAAAGAACATCTTCTTGAACTATTCAAGTAGACTTAGATTTTGTTTGATGATTATAAAATCGACCTCGGTTTACAGAGAATTGAAAACACGTGTGTAGTAAGATTTATGCCCACTTGAGGGCAGCAAAGTACTCAAAAAGAAAACATTCAGTTGCTCCCCCAGATTGTGAAGATCAGATCAGTTCCCATCACTTGTGCGCCTGATTCGACTAGACTGCCTGGACAGAACATAGATCTGACTGACACAGGTCGCCTCTTTCATGTCCTCACAAATAACATCTGAATTCTCCAATATTTTTTAAAGTATTTATCGTCGTCAACATGAAGACTTCAGGACTTCAGCCATGAAATATAGATGAAGTCTTGTTGAATGTGTTCAGATCCTGTGAGGTGAACATTGCCAAACTGGCAGTTATCCAGTGGATTTATTCTTATCTGGTGCTGCTACGAGGAGCTTTCCTCAGGCTCATATCAGCAGCCCCCAGCTGAGTTCTACTTTCACTGATTTAGTCATTCCTTGTCAATGTACAGGAGTCTGACTGTGACAGCAGGCATTCGTCAAAGTGTCTGAAAATAACTTGTGTCAGACAGACAGCAGGCTCCACGAGATAGGAGTCATCTCACTGTCTCCCTGGCTACTTTACCTTATATGCTCAGTATTTTAGCCACATCTGAAATGAATAAAGTTTACTGCCTCCATTGTGTATTCTCTGTAAGCAACATGAATTACACAACTTAATTTGTCTGTGGTTTCATTTCAAAGACACTTTAAAATGATGAACTCTGTCTGCTACTGTGATCAAAGGCCTGAGAGTGAATGATAAAGACGACTGCCTTGTGTCACTGGCACTGTTGCTCTGACAGTCTCAACTCAGAGTGAAACCAATGTGTATGTGATGTGTCACACCGAATGCTGGCTGAACTGGTTCAGGATGTAAGGATGTAGTTTTAAGCACATTCACGCTGTATTTTCATTTATCTGCCAGTCATACTGTAAATATTGTAATAAACACAATGTTGCACTTCCAGATTGGGTTGGTGTTTTTCAAATAACATCCAAAATGTCAGAATTTGGCTCAACTGCAATAATCATTCAAACTTTCTGAAAGAAAAATAACTAACATTCTGTAAAAGCATTACAGTTCATGTCAGTGTATTGTGGACAATTGTAATTATATATTATTAGAATAATACATTAATTCATGTGTTACACAACTATTTATTTTACTTTACTGTATTTCACTCACAGAGGGGACTGATGTCGGCGGTGGATGTCTCCATTATTACGTGTCAATAGAAACAGACATCCACGATGCAACAAATAATAATAATAATAACAAACAGCAATAAACACAATGTCACATTCCCAAAGAATCCAACACGGTGTCTGACGCACACACGTCACGTAATGACTCGGCTCCTTGTGCACACGCACGAAGCGCGGTGGCGGTGGAGGAGAAAGAGAAAGAGGCGGATTTCCGGTTCGTTCGACCAATCAGTGGATTCCACATGCGGACACCGAACGCCGCATTCGACGCACGCGAGAGCTGCAGCGGACAGATGCGATTGGAGCCGAAGGGGACGCTGGTGATTCCGCATTAACACAGCAGAGCCACGGCAGCTGGAATTCAGACACATGTTGTTCCTCTGCGTGGCTTCTTACTCCACCAGGGACCTGAAGCTCTGAACTGACACGGTGATATGAAGTTATCGTTTGAAGTTTGTCGGGAGAGCGAGCAACCGGCGACCTCCAGCGGAGCCGACCAGTTAGCTTAGCTTAGCTTAGCGTAGCTTTAGCTATTAGCTTGGAGACGCTCAATCGTCACCGTCCCGTTATTACGCCGATTTCACCGGTACGAGCTAACCCAGATCTACGTGTTCTAAGTGTTTTCATCCGAAGCATCGCGGTCACGTCAGAGGAGGAGAGAGCCGTGACAGGTTGAGGTTCGGACCCGGACAGAGAAGCCCAGCGGTGTCCTCCAGTGGCCGTTCACCATGGACAACGCTCACACAAAGACGGTTGAGGAAGTTTACAGTTATTTTAACGTGAATGAGAGCACCGGACTGAGCCTAGAGCAAGTCAAGAAACAACGGGAACGATACGGACCTAACGGTGAGGAGCTGCTCGCGTCATGTCTCCGGGCCGAATCTGCCGGTCTGAACCACACGCTGAACTAAAAGCGCATTGACGCTGCGACGTGTGTGGAGAGAAATCGTTTACCATCATGAATGAAACTTAGGCCACATTCCATGATGTCAGTGCAGATACACCAACACGCCTGTGCTGTATTTACTGACTTTGTCCCTCTCTGTTTACTCTGCCCTGTTTGGATCATCTGTAGAACTACCAGCTGAGGAAGGTGAGAACAGGCTTCTTTTTGAATTCAGCATATCAGTTTCCTACAACATTGTCCTTATTTAACTTGTTCTTTCCTTAAACTTGTTTCCAGGTAAATCTCTTTGGGAACTGGTGGTAGAACAGTTTGAAGATTTGCTTGTGAGGATCCTTTTACTGGCTGCCTGTATATCCTTTGTAAGTATTATACACACACACACACACACAGTTTCATTCAGAGTGCAGGTATTTGTTCAGTGCTCATCTGACGGATATGGACCAGGATCAATGTGTTGGTAAAAGATACTGTGCTCTACTGTTACCTGGGCTTGTGAGCAGGTTGGGCTGTTTGTGTAAGATGTGCATCGACGCTCAACTCTGTCTGAAGTGACCTGGAACCAGTGCCTCCTGCCTTATTTCTGTAATTAGAGAATATCCAGGCTTTTAAAATCAGGTACTGATTTCTACCACAGTCCTTTGCCTCTTTGGTAGTTACAGTTATCAACGTATTATATATTATTACTACTACTATTATATATTATTATTACTTACTATTTCCTTAGTGCGGCCTCCTTTAGACTGGTGATGTGCTGTAGGCTTTTCTGTGTGAGTCAGTGCACAGTAGAGCAAAGCTGAGCAGAGAATGAAAGACTGGATTCTGTCTGTTGACAAAACCCTGATGAGAACCCGTCTAATGTATGTGTGCGTCCAAGCATGTGCTCTCAAAGAACGTGTATTCTTACTACAAGCCTCACAGCAATCTTTTTTTGTTTACGGTCGTCAGGAGGTTCATAGCAGAGTTAAACAGAAGCACTGACATGTGTTTATACAGATAACACAATCACTTCAATAACATGTCAGAAGACCATTGGGCACCTTGTTGAAGGAGGCAGCATGCTTTGGATTCTGTCCGTGAGAGTCCGATCACGGTGGTGCTAAAGTGCCATTCTGCAGTGACAGAAACTTAAAATGCAAATGGCACCAAGTTGTCCAAACACACAGAGAAAATGACATTTTCTTTCTTCTTTGGTTGTCGACAGCGGTGAGCGAGGAGCCCCGGAGGACTTTAACATGTGACCTCGTGTTAGATTCTCTATCCTGTGGCCCTGTTTCTACTTTAGGATTGACTGTCGCCCCGATGGCTGAGAATATCATCAGTCACAAAGGCATTGTGCACAGCCAGCTATGTCAAGGAATTGTGTAAATCACTGTCTGTAGTGTGCAGCACATCATGATAGATGGGTAGATAGACTTTATTCATCTTCAAGAGAAATTCACATCATCACACAACGTTCGTCTGTTCACACAACAGACGGATGTTATAACGTCATATCTTGGTAGTTAAGGACGTTAACTGCAGCATAAACACTAATTGAATTGGATGTGTGATCTTTGTCCTGCTCAGATCAGTGGTATTCCAGCTGAGAGGGGCTGTTGGCAGTGACACACTGAGTTTCTGGCACAGATTCTAGAATAGGAGACGTTACTACGCTCTGGGTCGCTCTGAAATTACTTTCTAAGACACTTGGCCCACTTTCTACAATACTAGCAGAAGTGGACTTGATTATATTAAGGGAAGAAATGATTCCTTGTTCAGCAAGTGGCTTTCAGAGGAAATGTCAGCTTCTTTGCTTCTTCGTCACCCCCCCCCTCCGGTTTGGTCAGTTCATGACGTACAGGAACCTACAGGATGACGTGACATAGATGTTGTTTATCATATACAGGGGTGGTGTGTTGTTTGTGAAAACCCTGCCAACGGTTGTTGTGGCACACCCGGTGTCCTCACAGGTTCATGGCCTCAGCATGTCCCACCTGTTTGATCAATGACCATTGGGTCTTGTTTTGTGTCTTTGAAGGTGCTGGCCTGGTTTGAAGAGGGAGATGAAACCGTTACAGCCTTTGTGGAGCCTTTCGTTATCCTACTTATTCTCATTGCAAACGCCATCGTAGGCGTCTGGCAGGTAAACACACGTGTAACACACACACACCACTTCAATACACTGTGTGAGATTGTGTATTAAGAGTTGGAGTTAAAGTGTTATTATTATCAAATTTCCATCACTTCAGGAAAGAAATGCTGAAAATGCCATCGAAGCCCTTAAGGAGTATGAGCCAGAGATGGGGAAAGTGTATCGCCAAGATCGAAAGAGTGTCCAGAGAATCAAGGCCAGGGACATTGTGCCTGGAGACATTGTGGAGGTGGCAGGTAAGATGAAAACCACCAGGTGTGTGCGCGCGTGTCCACACCTACCAGATCACTGCTACTTGCTTGTCTGATAATGTGGCCCAGCATCAGGTGGTATTTAAAAGAGGCACGCTGCAACAAATGAAAACCTCTGAGGCCGGAGCCTTTCAGAAGTACTAATGTATCTGAGTGGAATGATTTTAATAGCTGCTGAAAAATGCCTGTGCTGTATAGATTTTCTCATCTCTCTCTCAATGATAACATCTTGTAACAAGCATGATTATTATTAGATTTGGCTGATTTACTTCTTCTCACACCCCCTGGGGCGTGTCCAACAGTAACATTGTTTTTGTCTGTCTGTATCATTCATAAATCCTTCTGTCTCTGATCAATCTCGGCTGTGTTACTATCTCTGCTGGGATTTAAGTCTCAAGCTATTTCTACATTTAATGTAGTTACACACAGAGCTGATCCCTTGTTCTTTTCATCGACCTTCATAGGTCAGCAGCATCATGCTTTATGTAATAGAAGAGCAGAGACCCAATCTGTTCCTTCTGCACCACAGCTGTTCTTCATGGTTGTGAGTCTCCATCTCATCCAGTCAGCTGTAGCTGTGGGTTTTGGCCTCTTTCGTTGCTGTGTCTCTGTCTGGCGGTCCTTCCATTACTTTGTGTTTCTTTGAATCCCAATTATCTAATCCTTTTAATAGCACTCCTTTTGCATCTGTGGGTTAAATACCATGACCAGCACTTACATAATTGCGGAGTGTGGCTCGTCGAGATGGAAGCAGTGGATTACAGCTGCTGCTCAGCTGGGCCAGTTTCCCAAACCGTCTGTCTGTCGGTCAAACATTTGAGCAGTATTTCTGATATGAAATGTCTTATATGAAAAGACAAGTTTTCGGCCTCACCTATGTGCTGACATTTAGTTTTTTGAGCTTGAGAAGGATGTTTGACATAAAGACATGAGTTGAGCCAGAGTGTTTTAGACGAGTGGCCTCATCTCCAGTGATTCGGTTAATTTCTTCAGTCATGATTTCAGTTTGTGGCTGATAAATCACAAACTGTTTGGGCTCTCGAATATGAGCATGGTTTATTTAAAAAATCCTTGTGATTCCACTGGTTTGATTTACTACCAGAACTACTGAGAACTGACAGTGGACTTTTTCTTGACTGTCCCATTGAATTACAAGCATATTCCAAACATTTCGTTGACATTTAAATGTGATTCATTGTTAATTAAAAAACAATCACAATTTTGTTTTCACTCCAGAAATATGTGACTTTTCCTTCATCTGTAGAGTGGACACACTGCAATGTCCATTTCAGAATGGTCTAGGTTTATTTTTTCTTGGTAATGATTTGTGAAATCCACAATGTTGTGAGTGGTTTCATTTGTTTGGTCTTGTGATTTTTTTTTTTCCATTCATTGAGAAGATCAGAGAGGAGTGCAGAGGAGGTCCCTTGAGGGCTGAAGGACCTCGACAAAGGTCCCTGAAGGCTGAAAGCGTACGTGCTGGCTAACCAGGAAGCATCACTCACAGGGAAGAAAATATACGAGCCCCCAGAGTGTTCTGTTTCACTCGACCCCCCAGGATGATGAGCTGCGTCTAGCTGCACTAGCTCTACAAGTGAAATCCAGATCATGTTGACCTCAGACTGGTTTTCTGCAGTTCACGTTTCCTGAGATTCAGAGAAGATTCAAACAAGTAACACAGCAGGGATTTGGTCTTTGTGTGTGTGTGTGTGTGTGTGTGTGTGTGTGTGTGTGTGTGTGTGTGTGTGTGTGTGTGTGTGTGTGTGTGTGTGTGTGTGTGTGTGTGTGTGTGTGTGTGTGTGTGTGTGTGTGTGTCTGTCTGTGTGTGTGTGTGTGTGTGTGTGTATCTGTGTGTGTGTGTGTGTCTG
>CAAKHB010002949.1:0-12943 GCA_901007665.1 Aeoliscus strigatus | reverse complement strand
GGAGATGAGAGGCCCGAGGGTCGGTGTACATGTCCGTCATCTCTGTACCCTCCTGGTCACAGCAGCACTCTGTCAGTGAAGGCTGAGTGTTGGTGTTTGGGTCCCAGAGTCTCTTGGGATCCACAGCGTTCACAGCTGACTCGTCCAGCTCATTGAAATGCTTTGATGGCTTCAGAGGTTCTGAAGCTCAATGGGTCATTGTCAGCTCATCACATTCAAACTGCACCTTGACTCAAAGCAAATAAAAGTCAGCGTCTCTAATAGCACCCAGCCACTTTGCCATGGAAACACTTTGGAATTTGGTGTATATTTACATTTTACATTTGTTTTACTGGGGATTTCTAAAGCCTCCTCTTAGTGGAAAGAATGAGACGTGATCTATTTATGTCCTCAGCCGGCAACGAATGGAACATTAATACATGAAAGCGTGACTTTCCCTCAGCCTTTTCCAACAGATAATTGATTCATTTCTGAGGGGTCATGACTCAGGATTAACATGCTAGCTGCTGCTGTTGTTATTTATTCATGAAGTCTGACACTGATCTGGTCTGGTTGTTGATGTCTTTGTACAATTTTTAAATTCAATTGAATCCATAGGAGGAATCAAAATGAAAACAAAGTGTGTTTTTGCCTGTTTCTGTCCAGTTGGTGACAAAGTTCCCGCAGACATCAGGCTGACGTCCATCAAGTCAACCACGCTGAGGGTGGACCAGTCAATTCTCACTGGTACGTAGCTTCTGTCCGTCGCTGTTCATCAGTCATTTAATATTACATTCTCCGATCACAGCTTACTGTTCTTAAGGTATTTCTGCCTCTGGAAGTGATTGTATTATTATGCTGAGCAAACTGCAGCAGCAGACAGTCACAGCCCTCACGGCGAAATGAATGGAAAACGAAAGGAAGAGACGTGATGTGAAGGAGTACGAAAGTAGACGTGTGAATCTGAGGATGGATTATCAGGCAGATGGAAACCAGGATGGGAGAGGAGGTTTATGAGAATCGGGGGCCTTAAATCTCTTGTCCTGTTCAGCTGCCTTAATTGGAAGCAAATTCCGCTGGATATTTTTAGGATTTCAGCATTTTCTTCAGTCCCGTCTCTTCCCCATTCATGGCCACGCTGCCTGTCAATGGCTGCTCGTCGAACCCTGTCAGAACACGGCGGGTGCGGCACTCAGACACTGAGGGCAACCACATCATCAGATACGGAATTTGAAAGGCCGCTGCAGGTTCTCGGTCTGCGCAGTCTTCCACTGCGATGGAGCATCACAAGCAGCATTTTGACCTCCTGTGGAGAAAAGTGTCACTCGTCCTCCTGCTCTCATTTGTTGCTTCTTCTTCCACAGGAGAGTCTGTGTCAGTGATCAAACACACGGACCCAGTGCCTGACCCACGCGCTGTCAACCAGGATAAGAAGAACATGTTGTTTTCTGTGAGTCGCTCATGAGACATCACGGTGTGATTATCACTCATCTCCCGCTTCACTTTCCTGTGTCTCTGTCCAACCTAAAAAGGCAAACGAGCAACTTGAGTTACAAACCCTGCTACCAGTGTGTCTGTTGGACCAGGAACATCGACATGTTGAACCATCTTCTGATAAACACATTTGAAGTATTGTATGGTGTCCTAGTGCACGTTCACATGTCACAAGCATACGTTGCCATGGCCGCCTTGTCAATAAATGAGTCCAGTGTGTTTTGGAGCTTGTTCATACCCAGAAGTCTAAAGTGTTCTCTGTCTTCAGGGCACCAACATTGCAGCAGGTAGGGCTGTAGGTGTGGTGGTGGCCACAGGTGGCCACACGGAGATTGGTAAGATCCGAGACGAGATGGCTGCGACGGAACAGGAGCGCACGCCGCTGCAGCAGAAGCTGGATGAATTTGGGCAGCAACTATCAAAAGTAATGTGTCAGTCCCACTTTTCTGTCGCAAGAACCTCCAGGAAGCTTGTGATGATGGAATGTTTTGGTCCAGGTCATTACACTGATCTGCATCGCCGTGTGGATAATCAACATCGGACATTTCAATGATCCGGTTCATGGCGGCTCCTGGATCCGCGGGGCTGTCTACTACTTCAAGATCGCCGTGGCTCTGGCCGTGGCTGCGATCCCTGAAGGTAACTTGTCTGAGGCCCTTGTTCATTCTGCTGAGTCTTTGGATTTTGGTCGTCTCGTCACCTCTCTGCTTTCCCCCCAGGTCTTCCGGCCGTCATCACCACCTGCCTGGCGTTGGGAACACGCCGCATGGCCAAGAAGAACGCCATCGTTCGCAGTTTGCCCTCGGTGGAGACTCTTGGCTGCACATCTGTCATCTGCTCAGACAAAACCGGCACGCTGACCACCAACCAGATGTCTGTGTGCAGGGTGAGAGTCCGCCTCCTCTGACTGAAGAGTTCAGGGTCAACAACATAGGTCAGCCAGGGAACACATTGTTTCAAAGAAGACAAACGGGATATAGTAGAAAAACAAATAGAATTTCAAAGCCGTGGCCCTACATGGACAGAGCTGGGGTGGGCTCTTACATCTGACGTCTGATCCTGTCGAGTTCAGACTTCTCACTGAGCAATAAAGTAACCCCGACAGCCTGCATGACATGAGAGATTTATGGAGCACAGAGCGGAGTGAAGAAGGGACGATGAAGGGTTCAGTCACATGCAGGCCGAAGCTGAACAAGAAGGTTGAATCCAAAACTGCCCCCCCCCAGTGTTCCTCATGAGCTCTGGGACTTGTCTCCTTCATGAACTCAAACTTGTTGTTGGAGTCTGACGGAACAGTCGACAACAGTTCACTCGTCCACGTGCGTCAAATGGAGAACGAGTGCTGAGGCTGATCAGATTTACACATGAGAACACTTGTGTAGGAAAACACTGTGGCTCGTTGCCATGGTAACACAAAACCCCCCTGCATTCAGAAACGTTCTCCCACCAAACTCCAGGGGTTGGAACGAGTTGGAAGCTGCAAATGTTTTATTTCATTGTCACAAAAGAGAGTGGTGGGGTTCCAGTCTGGTGCTGAACGTCCGCGTTGGGTGTCACTCCGTTCTTCTTTCAGTTCCTCAGCCCTTTGTGGTTCCTCCTCCTTTCTTCTCTCCACATCCGTCTTTCCTCCCCCTCTTTCGGACAGCGTGCTCATCAGTATGCAGTAGTTAGTCACTTGCAGCAAAACATGAAGTAGAGTTGCATAACTGACCTTGGGAGCCCCCCCCCCCTTTGCTCATGCTCATTTCAGAGCCCACTGAGATGCTGCATCAAGCCTCCTTCTTTCTGATGGGGCGGGAGGAGACCTGTCTTCTCTTGAGTACTCGCAGTGATGCAAAGTCCACATTTTATTCCGATGTTTCTTCTTCATCTCGTGTCGGTCGGACCTGGCCAACGGTCCTGGAGTGTGTGGGTGAAGGGACGCCATCGTAGGCGCTGATCTCCACATGAACCCTTGGAGAGATGGGAAGAGCTCTTTGTGTTTGAATAGGAAGCACTTGTGTTAAAAATATCATTTTCAGCAGAGAGCGTTGTTCTCTTTGGCTCAGCGTTTCAGTCCTGGACCCGATGGTCTGCCCGCTCTTCTTCCTGTGAATGTTGGCGTGTTGCTGCCCCCTGCTGTTGGCTGTCTGATCAGACTCCCAGGTGAATGTGCTCCATTGTGGTCTGTGTTTCCAGATGTTCATCATTGATAAAGCAGCAGGGGATCAGTGTTCCTTGAAGGAATTCTCCGTCACTGGCTCAACGTATGCCCCTGATGGAGAAGTGTGAGTATTCAGAGGACTACGTCGTGAGAATGTTCTCTGATGTGGAACGTGCGCGTTGACGATGGCATAAATGACTTTTCAGGTTCCATGATGGCAAACGAGTCCAATGTTCCCAGTACGACGCGCTGGTGGAGCTGGCCTCCATCTGCGCTCTGTGTAACGACTCCTCGTTGGACTACAACGAGGTACGATGACACCTGGACGGCGTTGCCTCGGGCTGCTGACGGATCTCACCCGTTCCTTTTGTTCCCCAGACCAAAGGTGTGTTTGAGAAGGTGGGCGAGGCCACGGAGACGGCTCTCACCTGCCTGGTGGAGAAGATGAACGTGTTTGACACGGACGTCCGAGGCCTGTCCAAGATCGAGAGAGCCAACGCCTGTAACTCGGTACGTGACCTCCAGAGGCCCGGTCCAGCCTGTGACCGATGGCGGCTCCCGTTGATTCTTGTCGTCGGATGTGTAGGTGATCAAGCAGCTGATGAAGAAAGAGTTCACTCTGGAATTTTCCAGAGACAGGAAGTCCATGTCAGTGTACTGTACCCCGAACAAAGCCCGGTCCTCTCTGGGCAAGATGTTTGTGAAGGTGAGTCGTCAGTTCTCATGGGACTCTGACGCATTCTGACACATGGACTCTGTCAGCATTCAGGTTCACAAGATGCGTCTTGGCATGTTCTGTAGAACCATTTACCGTCAGAGGTTGAAACTTCTCGTCCTCGTCTCGGTGAATGTCACAGGGTGCCCCGGAGGGAGTGATTGACCGGTGCACGCATGTCCGTGTAGGCGTCAACAAGGTGCCCTTGACCCCAGGCATCAAAGACAAGCTGATGTCAGTGATCAGGGAGTACGGAACAGGCAGGGACACCCTGCGCTGCCTCGCCCTGGCCACCCGAGATAACCCCATGAACAAGGAGGACCTGGTGCTGGAGGACTCCACGCGCTTCATCGAGTACGAGGTGGGATCCACGTCTCCCTCTATTGGCTGCACGTTGGGACGAGTGGGAACGACACGATGAACCTTTTGTCTTCCAGACCGATCTGACGTTCGTTGGCTGTGTGGGGATGTTGGATCCTCCCCGGGCCGAGGTGGCAGCGTCCATCAGACTCTGCCGACTGGCCGGAATCCGAGTGATTATGATCACTGGAGACAACAAGGGTAGGTGCAGAGAACATGCTCCAACGCGCTCCAACACGCTCCAACATGCTCCAACACGCTCCAACACGCTCCAACATGCTCCAACATGCTCCAACATGCTCCAACTCCCAACTGGTGGATCCTCGAGTGTCCGATGAAGGCGACGGGCTCTGCTGTGTGTTCCAGGGACGGCTGTTGCCATCTGCAGGCGCATTGGCATATTCGGGGAGGACGACGACGTGTCCAGCATGGCCTTCACCGGCCGAGAGTTTGACGACCTGTCGCCAGCGGCACAGAGAGACGCTGTGGTCAAAGCGCGCTGCTTCGCCCGCGTGGAACCGTCACATAAATCCAAGATCGTGGAGTATCTGCAGTCCTACGATGAGATTACAGCCATGGTGAGAGCGACGGGCCCGCAGGGTCCGGTGGGGGTGTTTGGTTCCAGAGGGGGCGCTCACGCGCAGCTCTCTGTCCTTCTAGACTGGCGACGGCGTGAACGACGCTCCTGCTCTGAAGAAGGCCGAGATCGGCATTGCCATGGGCTCGGGCACGGCCGTGGCGAAGACCGCCTCCGAGATGGTGCTGGCTGACGACAACTTCGCCACCATCGTGGCTGCGGTGGAGGAAGGCCGAGCCATCTACAACAACATGAAGCAGTTCATCCGATACCTCATCTCCTCCAACGTGGGCGAAGTGGTGTGGTAAGAGCCGTGGGAACAAACGTCCCCATTCCTCCTCCGACTCGTCTGTTGATCCCGTGGTTCCTCCGTCGTGTGCAGCATCTTCTTGACGGCGGCTCTGGGCTTCCCTGAAGCTCTCATCCCCGTCCAGCTGCTGTGGGTCAACCTGGTGACCGACGGTCTACCCGCCACCGCTCTGGGCTTCAACCCCCCCGACCTGGACATCATGAACAAACCCCCCCGCAACGCTCGCGAGCCGCTCATCTCCGGGTGGCTCTTCTTCAGATACCTCGCCATTGGATGTAGGTGGTGGAGGACCTGTCGTAGTTGTGTGTGTGTGTGTGTGTGTGTGTCTGTCATGTGTTTTTGGTGTGTGTCACCAGGTTATGTGGGTGCTGCAACCGTCGGTGCTGCTGCCTGGTGGTTTGTGGCTGCTGAAGATGGACCCAGGATCACCTTCTACCAGCTGGTGAGAACCGCACACGACTGTCCCCGACGTCCCTCTGACCTCCACTGACCTCTGACCTCCACTGACCTCTGACCTCCACGTCTGTGATGTGTAGAGCCACTTCCTGCAGTGTGGACCTGAGAATCCAGAGTTCCAGGGTCTGGACTGTAAGATCTTTGAGTCTCCGTATCCAATGACCATGGCCCTGTCGGTGCTGGTCACCATCGAGATGTGCAACGCCCTCAACAGGTGCGTTAGAAATGAACCTTCGGCCCCCGGTGATGTTCAGTGTCCAGTGGACTGAGCTCCGCCTGAGCTTCACGCAGGGTTTGCTCCATGTTTGTCATGTGACACCCGTGATCTGTTACCTTTGACCCCACGGAGGCTGATAGCGGTTTCCCGTGGAGACGGTGAGCTCTAACCTGTCTGTTGTCGTGGTGACCCAGCGTCTCAGAGAACCAGTCGCTGCTGAGGATGCCTCCCTGGGAGAACGTGTGGCTGCTGGGCGCCATCTGTCTCTCCATGTCCCTGCACTTCCTCATCCTCTACGTGGAGCCTCTTCCAGTAAGAGCCCTGACGTCTCCTCTCCGTGGACTGAACTCCAGATCATCCACGTTTGTCTTGTCTGTCAGATCATCTTCCAGATCACCCCCCTCAACCTGACCCAGTGGCTCATGGTTCTGAAGATCTCCCTTCCCGTCATTCTACTGGACGAGCTGCTGAAGTTTGCCGCCAGGAACTACTTGGAGCCCGGTAAAGAGCTGGAGAAGCCTGCCGGCTCCAAAGGCTGCTGCCTGTCCGCATGCATGGAGGGCATCTCCTGGCCCTTCGTGGCTGTGTCCCTCCCCCTGGTCCTCTGGATCTACAGCTCCGACACTAACATGGCCGACATGTTCTGGTCCTGACTGACTTGAGCACAACCTCGACTTTTCACATGACCCATCACCCCCCCCCCTCTGCTTTCACACATGTGCATAGCTAGAATGTGTGTGTGTGTGCGTTTGTAGGGTTACTGGGTGCGTGTGTGTGTGTGTGTGTGTGTGTGTGTGTGTGTGTGTGTAGGACCAACTGTACACACGAAGCGTCATAAATCCTCTACGACAAACGCTGAGCTGACCTTTGACCCCCGGATGTGACAGAATCTGTTGAACGTCACTGATCTTTGCCTTTTAAGGTTTATTCTTTGAGTTTTGTGGAAATTATCCTTTGTCCTGTTGTCACTGCTCCTTTAGTTTAACATCCCAAGAGAAAGTTGAAAAGACGAATCCAGTGATTTGTAGAGATTTGAACACTATTTTATGCAACCCCCCCCCCCCCTTTTTTTTTTCTTTTTGATGGTTTTCTAAATGGTTTGACCAGCGTGGCTCAGACATTCCGCCTTGATTTCTTTTCTAATGTTTACCATTGTGTCTTCAGTCTAAACTCCGAGTTCTTTCAGAGGACAAACCACGTGCGGCCGACCAGGACGGGGGGGACGTTTGGGAGTTTAAGTAGGAAGGTTCTGGAAAACCATGCATGAATTCTGACCAAGCATGAACTGTTTGTGTTTTTTCTTTCCATTTCTAATTTAATGACGACTACCCCCCCCCCCCATGTTAGAGTATGAATTAAATCTGTGGATGTTTTTTTACCGTTCTGATTTGAAACAAGCCAGTTTTTCTGCACTGAGCAGAGCACAGCTACCTCAACGTGACGATACCATTCCTGCTTTGCTCGTCTCCTGATGCTTTGTCCTCATCTGGCTTCTCCACGACCGTCTATTTAACGTGAACATCTGAGGTGTGCCCCTGTTTGCTTGTGCAGAAAACAAAGATCACGACCCTCCGAACAGGTTTTAAAGGATCTATATTTTGTGTGTGTTGATTTTTGACATTCCTTTAACGTTGTTCGTCTTCCGTTTGGAGACGGACCCGGCCGGGGATGATGTTCATGTCCCATCCCCACGGCGTTGAATTCAAAGGACAGAAACAAGTAATCATTTAGAGACAAATACTAACCCGAGTGATCCAAATGATATTTGGATTGCAAATAAACACCCAAAAATATTGTTTTGTTTTTTACTTTGTTTTGAGAAATACACTCATGGAACCTTTGAAGTCAAGTGTTTTCTGTCTTTCTTTAATTAACCCAGCGCGCCAGCGGCTCTAAACATTAGTCATATCCGGTGTTTGTCGACGTGCGCGTACTTGAACTGAACTCATGTTGGACTTTTGAATGCTTCTTTACCTGGGACAACATGGCGGACAGGATGTCAGGAGAGGTGGATTGTGTGTGTGTGTGTGTGTATATACGACTTAGAGGCTTTAAGATTCGGACTTTGTGCTGACGCCACGCTTCCATGACAACCCGCCGCTCCCGTCTGTCGCACCCACCGTACCGTTGTGATGAGCATGAGTCTGTGTGACCGTGTGTTTGTGTTCCACCTGACAACAACTGCTTTCTTCCTCCATGCCTCCCACTGGCTCCCTGTCACTAGAGTGAGTATCCATTTTCTTTGTCACACCTACTAAATCATTTCCACCACATCAGCATGAACCCGATGACAGCAGAGACAGGACAGGCTGAAGGAGAGGAAACCTCCCACCAGCTGGGATTAAGACAGCTGTCGGTTCGTGGGCGTCAGAAGTCGGTCGTGGCCAAACAGAAATAACAAACGTGTGTTTGTTCCGTTTCTCCATTTATTTGTCCGTCAAAGGTCAAAGTAAAAGCCTGTGAGGTCTAATTGTTCCTGACCCATCTGCCTCCACCGTGAATGTCACTGTGTTGGTCCTCTGCACCCCGCTGACACTTGGCTTATGATCACACCATCAGTTCCTGCTCCTGATGACGTATGTGTGTGTTCTCATCTGGGCCTCTTGGAGTCCTAACGGAGCTGTTCTCTCCTTTCAGGTTGGCTCTCATAAAGGCCTTGACCGATCGTACCCAGTCTCCGTCCAGCTCCACACAACACACTCAGTCCACCAGCAGTGTGTGTGCACCTGACAGACACGGCCCCTTCACAGTAACGAGACCAAATCCCGCGAGGGCGCGTTTGAAGTGGAACATGTTTGTTTTTTTTAAACCCAGACTCATCAACATGACGTGTGTGTGTGCCGGGACGTTCTACCCTCGATGTTCCCCCGCATGAACAACCTGTTTCCAACTTCATGGTAGCTTGACGTGTTAGAGCGACTAGAGAACACGCTTCAGTGGTCTCAGCCGTACATGGGAGCACAGATCCATGCATGCGTTGCGCTGTATGTAGGCTTTCCACTTTGTATTTCTAGATTCTAATGTATGATACTCAATAACGTGAAGGTGGGTGGACCATAGACTTTGGGAATCACTGTTTTTATTCTACTGGTTTGGGTATTTTGCACAATACAGTTCAACTTGAGTTTGACCCCCCCCCCCCCCCCCCCCCACACACATCAGCCCCATGGACTGTCTGACTGATTCCTTTGTAAACAGGAAAACAGACTGAATATATCTGCAATACAACAGTGTTCCCCTGTTTTCTGTCTGCCTCATCACCCTGTATCTTTATCAACTGCTGTAAAACTGTGATCTAACGTGGAGGAGGGGGCTCTGCTGTGCTGCCCCACCCCCCCAGAGAAACCTGGGTGAAAGCTATATTAACCATATGTATAAAGACTATCCATATTTCAGACAAATGGTGGTTGTACATGCATTACAGAGGTTGTGGTTTCAGGTAAATAAAATATTAGTATTTAAGCTTTGTCAATGTTTATTTGAATTTTTCAAAATCACATTTGAAATCATTTCCTGCCATTTTTCAGAATAAAATCTCGTCAAACTTCATATGTAACTTTATTGTTAAGGTAATATATACATTCATATAAATATTTTTATGTAAATATGTGTAATCCGGTATTTCAGAGATCGTCAATGTGACGTCAGTCACAAACAATTCTCATATTTGTCCACTAGGGGGCAGCGCTGTGTTAAAGATGGACACCTGCACATCTGCAGCAGCTGTGGCAGGTTCATTCGGTCATTGTTGAAAACACTGACCACCACAAACACGGAAGAAAACACCAGATCTGAACGGAGTCAGTCACAATTCAATCAGACGTTTGACTGGAACCACACGTTCAGTTTGTTTGTTTGTTTACTTCTGCTCCGAGAACAAACATCTGTTTGTGCACTCCATTCTATTAAATGTGAGAATGAAATGAACAAAGTGACACAGAGGCAGTGGAGGGAGGCGAAGGCTGACAGTGTCTTTAACCAGCAGGGGGCGTGCGTGTGCGTGTGTCTCTGGTCCCTCCCATTCCCGCAGCCTTCCAGTGACTCAGCTCGCCGTCGCTCCATCACGGCTCCGCCGCCAGCACCGATCCGGGAATCAGCTCCCAGAACCCGCACACCGCAGCGAGCCGCGGACCGGACCGGACCGGACCGACCCGAGCAGCCTCCGCCGGATCCCGCCGCGTTCAGCGCCTCCTTCCGCCCCGGAGACACTCCGATGAGGTCGGTTCATCGGTTCCCCGCCACAAAGACGGAGCGGCTGAGGGCGAACCGAGCGGCCGCCGCGTTCACATCGGGACCCGGACACCGAGCAGCCGGAGGGGGGGCGGAACACGCTGCCAGAGCGACCTTTCTCCGGGAGGATGCGTGAAGAAGCCCGTCGTCTGCCGCTCTCAGCTCGTCCTCTGACTCCTCGTGAGCGTCAGACCAGGAGGTTCGGTGGCTCCGCAGCCCTCGACCGGGACCAGCAGTCAGTGTGCCCCCCCGGGCCACCTAGAGGTCTGTAGACATCGTCTCTCATCCAACTGTCGGGGCCCTTTGTTGACAAAGCCTGTGCTGGATCGGTGCTCCTGGCACCAGCCCACCCCCGCTCCCCCAGCTCCCCCTCCCCACCCACCTCCTGTGTGAACCAGGGTCGGTGGTGCAGGGATTCATCAGACTCAACATGGTGGAGCCGGTGGGATTCATTGAGGCGTGGAAGGCCCAGTTCCCCGAGTCTGAGCCGCCCAGGATGGAGCTGCGCTCCGTGGGGGGGATCGAGCAGGAGCTGGAGCGGTGCAAGGCGTCCATCAGGCGCCTGGAGCAGGAGGTGAACAAGGAGCGCTTCCGCATGATCTACCTGCAGACGCTGCTGGCCAAGGAGAGGAAGAGCTACGACAAGCAGCGGTGGGGCTTCAGGAAAACCCCACTGAACGAGGGGGTGGACCCGGCCCCCCCGCAGGGCGCCGAGTCTCCGTCCCAGCAGCCTCACGTGCAGGAGACCGGCGTGGTGGGGTATTGCGCCGGGACCGGTGGGGGGGACAGGAGCCGGTACCAGCCTCTGGGAGACGGACGGTCCAAGCCCAGGCCGCCGCCGGCCAGGAAGTCGGCGTCCCACGGGGACGGGCTGGAGTCGGCCTTCGACGTGCCCCCGCAGGCCGAGTCCACGTCCTGCGACAACCTGGACGGCCTGTCCCCGTCCAAGCAGAGAGGAGGCATCTCCGCATCGCCCCGCAGGCCCAACCTCCCTCCCCCGGACAAGGAGCTGCCCTCTGACCCCAAGGGAATGGGCCTCGGCGTGGCGGCGCTCCGGTCCAACTTTGAGCGGATCAAACGGGCCAACTCCCACTCGGCGGGCGACGGGGCCAAAGGTCAGCAGGAGAAGCCGCTGCCGCCGCCGCCACCCCCCCCCTTCTACACCAACATGGAGTTCCACCACGACCGGGGTCTGGTCCGGGTCAACGACCGGGACGTCTCCGACAAGATCAGCTCCCTGGGGGGCCAGGCCATGCAGATGGAGCGGAAGCGGTCCCTCCACTCCCTCCCGGGGAACCTGGCAACGGTTGCTGGGGAACTGCGCGCCCGTCCGGTGTACCGAGGACGCTCCACCGAGAGCACGTGTGGTTACGACGCCGAGTACGAAGACGGAGAACCCAACCAGAGACATTCAGGCCGGTCCAACGGGGGCAAGCCCCCTCCCCCGCCGTGGCAGCCCTCAGACTTCCAGGCCTACTCCAGCGTCTACGTCGGCGGAGTGATGATGGGTGAAGGCGGCGGCGGCGGCGGTGACGGGCGAGCCGGTGGTGGAGGAGGAGTCCCGATGAGAGACCACGGCGGGGGGGACGACCACCTCCTGACCTGGCCCCGCCGGTCCTACTCCCCTGGGAGCTTCGAGGACGTGGGGGGCGGCGGCGGCGGCTACACGCCCGACTGCAGCTCCAACGAGAACCTGACGTCCAGCGAGGAGGACTTCTCCTCGGGCCAGTCCAGCCACGTGTCCCCCTCCCCCACCACGGCATTTCGCCGACCCTTCAGGGAGAAGAGCCGTTCTCCGTCGCAGAACTCCCAGAACTCTCAGCATTCCTTCGATAGCAGCAGCCCCCCGACGCCCCAGTCCCAGAAACGCCCCCACCGGCAGCAGGGGGGTCATGTGGTCATGTCCGAGGCCACGATCGTCAGCGTCCGCAAGACCGGTCAGATCTGGCCACCCGCCGCCCATCACGACCTGCTGCCCCACGGCAGAACGTCCCATGACAACAGTTTCCATGGAGACCACCTAGGTGAGTGTCCAGTGTTTGTTGTTGTGAAGCAGGTGGCTCACACACACACACACACTCACCTGGTTAGTGTGTGTTTGAGGAGGGATGAATGGAATCCACAGAGAATGAACCGAATTTGTAATCCAGGAATTAGACTGTGACAGAGTCACAAAAAAGCCAAATGACATCATTGTGTGTGTGTGTGTGTGTGTGTGTGTGTGTGTCCTTTGGATGGCCTTGTGTGGGAGACGGATGAAAGATCCACCTCTGCTCTTCCTGGAATGTCAGCGGGTGGATGAACAATGAACGTGGTCAGTCTGGGATGAAACTGTACGTCTAGTCTTCTCAGACGACCCCCCCCCCCACACTCCTCCAACACAGGAGCTTCAGCTCCAGGAACAGCGTCACAGCAGCAGCAGCAGCCGTCTGGAGCAGACGCTGCGTTCACTGACACGGGCC
>CAAKHB010002947.1:42012-61971 GCA_901007665.1 Aeoliscus strigatus | reverse complement strand
GTCCGCAGGAGATCAGCTCTCTCATTGTTATTGCAAATGCGCAGCGAGTACATAGTTTCTCTGTTCAGTAACCGCTGGTCGCGAGCAGCCCCGTGCCTCCGCGGCTGGAGTAATGGACTGACGTTTGTCCTCCTAGAGGCTGTGACCAGTGTGCGGTTTGAACGAAAGACTATTCCTACGGACAGGATACGTGGATTATATATGTACTACGAGGGACTTCGGCATTCAGCGGGGACGACCGCAGCAGTTGCTCCCCCACCACCTGCCCGGTAACCGCCGGACCGGAGCTCATCAGTGGACGACGGCTCCCTCGGACGCTTCTTAATTTTGTTTGTTTGTAATTTGTCTCACCGGTGAGTGTCAGCTGATTGCGCTTCGTGCCCGTGTGCTCGCGCTGCACCGGCATCCGGCCACCACATTGACAGTTAGCGCACAGCGCTGCTTTGATCATTGACAGTTAGCGCACAGCGCTGCTTTGATCGTGCTTAACCGCTGTCCAACTGGCTTTACCTGCCGACCACTATGGAGCCTCACTGTGCTACCTGCATGGTTCCCCTCCACCCGGACGACGGCCACACTCAGTGCCTGACCTGCCTCGGCGTCGACCACCTCAGGTCTGCTCTCACGGATGATGCCTGTATGAACTGTAGACTTATGTCAACAGAGATGAGACTGTCCAGGCTGGGCCGCGTCGACTACACGCCTGCGGACGAAGAGGCACCCGGCCCGGGGCCTGCAGTCTGCAAACGGAGGGGGGAAGCCTCAAATACCATGAATGCTGTGTGAAAATGACACTTTTCCTTTGCATGTATGGGGAAAGTGGCCCGGGAAGACAATAGACTTGTCTTTAAAATTAGTAAAGGCAGAGGTGACTTGGTGGACCACCGGCAGACAGTGTTTGTGTCGGTACCTCTCATATAAATGATCATCCGTAAAATTTAATTATATGTTATATCAGTCCCGGAAGATTCTTTCACACTGTAACTCTCTCCTCTCCACTTGCGCTTACGTGGAGGAATGGCAGGTTATTGTTTTTCCGGACATCTGATTGGCCAGTGGGTGGTGCTGTTTATAAGATCTGATTAAATCATGACAGTTACTCCCAGGGTTAACCCTGAACTTATCTCGCTAAAACAAAATCCACACACGATTTCTCATGTAAACAAACAATCTCTCTGAATCCAAAACATACCGTCTGGGTCCAACTGCTTTACAAAGAGACTAAATACCATTAACTGGTATTTTTATTTATTTTAATGGGCTTTAATCATTATGGGTGACAATTAAAGGGCTGGTGTCATCTTTATGGGGTCTGTGACATTAACTATTTGCCAACATCCTTTCTTATGTGCCTCTTATACACTATAAACTGAGTAATAGGTCTAAAACAACTTTGTACCAGTTTTGTTACCAGTGTAACCCACAAGACAATGGCACATCCTCATTGTTTAAGACTCAAATCTAACCTGCCTGACGATGATAGGATTCCTGGTTCTCACCTTCGTTGACATGGTTCGACCTGGTATGCGAACAACATCATTCAGCAAATTTCCCTCTAGCATAAATAAACTATTTGTGACTCTGACGCTAGTTAAGCATTGTGTTGTTTCTGAGCAGAGATCGGATGACGAGCAGCTGAATACGGAGAAAAGGCTCCATGTACTGTTCATATGTCGTCAAATACGCTGGCTTTACCAAAGTCTGTTCAAAGCCCATGGGCGATGCAGAGTAAAATTTGGAGATAGATTCTATTGATCTGCACTCGTCTGCAAAGCTTGTGTCTTTGATTTACTAATTAGTCAGAGCTGCTCTCTGTGCAGCGCAGATAAAAAAAAAACTGTCTCACTTCAGTCTGTCAGCAAGTCAATCAGTTGCACGGCTCCCTAATTGATAACAGCATACGCAATGTTGTTGCACATAATGTTCAAACGTCAGCCCTGTGATATTATACTGGCTTGTCGTCAACACACAATAAAGGCTTCAGTATCAACCAGCTAACGTTGCATTAGCAACAGCAAGGTATACGCATCACAATTAGCATTGTGGTGCTGCCTCTTTTTTTTTTTTTTGCTTTGTATGGTTAGCGTTAGCTAAAACACCACATAACGTTTCAGCAAACTGTAGCTAGCAAAGCCACAGCCACTGGTTAGCTCCCTTGCAATCCTGCTAACTTGCTTTTATAACAAACATTTCAGGACCAAGCCCTGGTTAGGACAGGCTAAAGGCAGCCAAGCAGCATTTAGCTAAAAAAAGAGAGGTGATTAGGTGCAGATGTTTCCCCACAGAAACCCAGTGAGACTGGGAGTAAATGGGGGGTTAGCTAGCATACCATACATATGTAGCCTGTACTAGCAAGACACCGCATCAGAAAACGATCATCTGCTGACATGTTTCCTGAACACTGAGCTAATGTTAGTCCGGCTAGCTAACGCTCCCCTCGGGCATACCTGGGGAAAACGTAGCGATACAAGGCCGCTGGAGGAGTGGACGTTGTTTTCTGACAAGCTCCGCTGCTGTGGCAGGAAACCCCCGTCTGGATTCGAGTCCTCCGCCGCTTTTCCTTTCACCCTCTTTGAGTCCAGACAACCCCGACCACCGGCGGCGAAGTCGGGGGGCCCCGTCACGACACTCGGATCCGGGATCTCGCTTCAGATTTCCCCCTTTTTCCCCTTTTGTCCTCACCTCCAGAAATGATGATGAGAGCAGGGCACAATCGGGGTGCCTGTGGGTCCCGGAGCGAGAGGTCCATACACCGCCCCCTCCTCTCCTCTCCTCCTCCTCCTCCCCCCCGTTTTCCCTCTCTTCCTCTTTCACACACCGCTGAGGTGATTCCACCGTTCTCCTGCTGGGATCGGACACATCTCTCAAGCCTCCGCGAACACACCAATGCTTAATGTCCTCTGTGCCTTTGCATACCTCCCATCAGTAGCTGCTTTCCTTCGTTTCCCTCATAGACTACAGTTTTTTTTCTTTCTCCTTGCAACAGAAAGACCGCCTTGAAAACGCACACACATATTCCTGCACACCCCCTCCCTCCATCCCTTCTCATCACATCCCTCCATCTACCCTCCCTCTCTGACGCTGTTTGTTTTCATTGATTTATTCATTTATTAGACTTATTTTACCTCACAAATGATAAACATCATTTTAACCTTGCATTTTCCGAATGCCACAGCTGAGGGATCCAGCTCCTTTGTTCTGATTTCACCCACTAAGTGAAAATGACTTCTGCAGCCTAATGAGGACATGTGGGTACAAAGGCAATGAGGAGAGGAGACAGGGGTGAATGCAGTGCTAGGTTGTCTGAAAATGAAAAAGCAAATAAGGTGTGTGGCTTGTGAATTCTTTTTTCCCCCTTTTTTGCAGACTGCAGATGTGGAGATTCTTTTAAAAAAGGATATTTGATGCTTAGCTTTTGGTCAAGGATGGACATGTTTAGACCATAAAAGCGGCCAAAACCACCAACACAAAGACTCAACAATTCAAACAATCCCCCCATCGAACTGATGCTGGTGTCCTCTGAGCTGATCTGCTGTCACACAGGGCCGGTGGAAGAGGCCTGCTCAAACTCTCCTGCCATCTCAGTGATGTGCCCCCATCCAATGGTGGTGCATTTTTAATATTGTACTCTCTCTGTCTCTGTCTCTCTCTCTCTCTCTCTCTCCTCTCTCACGTGCTACTACCACACTACACCAACCATCCAAAATAAAGTGTGATGTGCTCAAAATGTATTAACTCACATGGCAGTGCACACAGCCACCTACTTCACCTGCCAATCACAACTGCTTCTTAGTTTCTAAACAACAATTCAATAGATTAAGTAGATTCATTCCCTTACAGATGCACGTCTATTTCTATCATAGTTGCCATAGCAACTGCATCACAGCACTTTAACTGTGAATAATTTTTAGACGACATACCTTCATTTGCTTTTCACATGCAATTTTGTGCAGATGCTTCTTTTTCTAAAACAACACATGCAGTTGTTGTGTACTGTTGTGTATTACTGCTCAAATGAAAGGGAAAGAGCTGCGACGCGATATAAAAGGCATTGATATACCGAACCAGTAAGTCAGCCAGCCAGGCCTGTCCAATCAACAGGAACGCCTGCTGGGATACATTCAGACTCTCTCTATCACAGACAAGGTCACAAAATCTTCCACGGAGACGTTCAAAGCAGACAGCTGTAAAGAAAGCAACTGGTGTTGCACAAATGGAATTCCAGTCACAACATACAACACAATTTCAAGATGCACACAGTCCTCATCCTAGATACTGTTGCACAACTTTCACCCTTGCATCCCAATAATGCACATAATCAAATATTAGCTGTAGATATTTTTCTGATGAACACTTTCCTTCCCTTTGTTGTTTCTTGCAGTTTTTGCTTAAAAAAAAAAAAAAAGATTTATAGTTCACATTCAGGTTTGTTATATACTGACTAGATGTGCACTTATATATTATATATAAGTATATTAAGTATATTAAAATCTACCATCTGAAAATATTTGCTCATGAAATTATAGATATTTCATATCATACATATTTGCAGCTCTCTCCATGTATAACATATACAGATAGTGTATTCATTTGATGTATATAATAATAAATTGAAGCACAATTGAAGTCTTGATCCATGTTCAGAAAATAATGCTTTTTTAAATGTAAAACAATATGTTATGAACTCATCTGTTAGGTAAACGTGCGTCTGGAAGAAGACGCCTGGAATGACACAGACTGCATTTTCATTTCATCCCCATCTGCTTTTACAGCAATCATCTGAGCGACGATGTCAAATGCAAATACATCAGCTGGACACACAAAAATAAATGATGTTTTTCAGACTTTAGCATAACTAATTGTACTTGTGGGCATGTGACCCCCAGACTTCTGCTGTGGAGGGCTTAACAATAAAACCTCTTAAATTATAGACATGTCTACTTATAAAAATACATTATGAGCATCATTTATCCCAATGTCCTTGCTTAGCTATGAAAACAGTACAAACATTCAACTCAACACCGCTTACATTCATGAAATACAGACAAGCAAATTCCCTTATACAGTTCTGCTTATTCTTTTTCATCATCTGACAAACTGATGACCAAATACAACAGCAAGACGACTTCTTGCACTCGCCTATTCAACCAGAAGGAATACATTTTCAGTATCGGTAATTTGTAGTTTCTTTGTTGTCCACAGGGAGTCACAGTCACGCCACAAACATGCAGCTGTGATCTCAGGCTCAGAAGGTGGACATGAATTACAGCAAAAGGCTGAACAATGGGAGGAAAATAGCTGTTATTGATGTTTTGTGAGATTCTAATCCATTAATCCCTTTGATGTGCATCCCAGAAGTTTATCTTTGTAAGATTTCAAATCTTTGATGCTGCCTCTTCTTCACGTGGCTCCTTGTGACACCATCACAATTAAAGTCCCCTCAACAGTGAATGTTGTGAACAGAGGCACAGCTTTGATTCGATGTGATCACGTATATTTTTGAGCATGGAGAAAAATGAGATCTTGTGTTTTGATCGCTGTGTGAGGTATTGTACTCATCTCACAGTTTCGAACGCTCCCACATCAAAGAACAATGATGCAGCCTTGCTGAAATACATCAAATCTAAACCTAAATCTGTGTGATTATGTCAAGTTGCATCTTTCTCATGAGACGTGTCATAGGCCCATCGAAAAGGAGTTGCACTATCTAGGAGACAAATAACAAAGAAACATTTGCCACTCCAGTAAATATCTTCATTAGAATCAGTACAATAAGGTCTTAGCTTTATGTAAAAATCAAAGATTGATGTATCATTGACAAGCATTGGCCAGAAGGGGGCGTTCACGTCTCAATTCACAGGCCGCGTTCACAACTCTCTCTCACACTGAGGCCTGCTGTCACGTTCTCCTGGTTTCCTAGCAACCTCAGAAACCTGCCTCCAATCACTACGGATACCGGGAGGGATGGAGGGAGGGAGGACGAGTGTGAAAGTGTTAGAAGAAGAGGAGGAGGAGAGGCTAGCGAGGGGCATCAACATCAGCATCCTATGCAGCAAAATAGTATGAGCTGACTGCCAGGTAACAAGTTAATAAAGTAGGGTGGGGTTGTGTGGTTGTGTGTGTGTGTGTTTGTGGGGGGGGGGGGGGGTGATTCATGGAGCCAAGGGTCTCAAGGGTCATAAAGAGATCATAATTCAAATCACTATATTACAGAAAGGAAAGTGGAAGGGAGTGATTGCCTCAATTAGGTCAGTTTGTCACACACACACACACACACACACACACATACGCACGCACGCGCGCACACGCACGTTCTCCTGCTGCCTATTAAATTTGATGGTGTCATCATTCCTGTTCTGTCCTTGCGACTCATGGTGAGTCTGTTTTATGACTTCACGCTGGTGGGTGGTGGGTGGTGGGGTCTGTGTTTTTTTTCACCCAAAAGATATGCATGTTTGTATAAACACATGTTTGTCCACATTTGAACCTGGAGTGCATCACACACGTCACACTGCACATTATCCACATGGAATTAAGAAAATAATGCATACATATACATATTTGATCAGATGTTGATAAATGCGGCTCTGAAATGTTAAACTGAGGGGAAAGAAGATGGCCGATTTGTTAAATGTCACGTTATTCATTGCTTGATGACTTTTAAAGAAGAAGAATGCTTAATTGAGCTCAAGCTGGTGTGCAACACAATATCTGTGTGACATATATCAATAAATCTTTTTAACAAAACTAATGTGTAATAAAATGCTAATAATAGCACTGCCACAGGTTCTGTCGGCCATATTGTTTTATTTCCAGCTATTTTAATGATTTTCTTCTCCTACAATACAACATAATATGGTGTCATCATCATCCTGTGCCTCTGCGTGCCGCCGCAGCGTCAAGTAATCGGTTCGAGCAGAGACAGAATGATGGCATATACTGAAAACATCAACGTTTGAGCTGCAGATGAGAGGAGAGGGAAAAGACGAGTGGCAGAACATGTGTATGTTTGTCTCTGTGTGTGCACGTCTGTGTGTGTGTGCAAGATGGATGGATGAAGAAAAGAGATGCTGGCTGGTGTTGCCGTGGCAACCATTTCTCTCCGCTCTCCTTGTTAACCCTTTCTCTCCAGCACTTCCCTTTCACCTTCTGTCTTTTACCATCACAGGAATCTCACACTTGTTGATGTCCTCTCACTCCATCTGTCCCTCTCTCAGTCCACATGCATCCCTCCGCTCCACGCCATCCATTTACATCGCACTCTCTCGTCTCTTGCACAAAGAAACTGTGATATGTGAACCTTTTTCCTCTCATCTTCATCTTCATGATTCATCCTGCTATGAGCGCAGCTGTCATTTTGTCTGCTCACATGTGCTTTGTTAACTCTGAGTCATTCGCCGTGAGAGAACAATGACAATTTGTGCCGAACTGTGTTGAAATTGTTGCGCTGCCTGTGCTACTGATGATTTGACCACATGGAACAACATCATAAGTGCTGACATGTAAAAAAGTAATTAAATATACGAGGAGAAATAAATGCTGAAAATATGATAAGGTCATTTTTGTGCAGCGTTCAATTTGGAACATGTTCAACATTTTGATGCTTTGTGTCAAGGTGACTGGAGGGAACTGAGTCACATAGATCCACCTGGATCTTAGATGGTGTGACGGTTAAATCCAGCCTGTTGACATTCCACAAGAGTGAGCGATACGTTGGTCTCTTGAAGTTAAAGTCCAATAATTACGATGATTAGCACTCATTTTTGCATGTTTAGGTGGTGTCAAACAAAGAGCACACGAGTATCTTGACTGCTTGTGTCACTACAGTTTTAATCAATTTCTTTTCTCAATGTCCGCTTGTTTGAAACCATTCGACATGATCAGTTTGAAAGTAGAAACACATCAATGATTCTCAGCTTTTTCCAGTCTCTCATCTCTATTATCTTGCTCTTTGTAGTTCTACGTTTCATGTGTGTATTGATCACAAAGTCTCTACATAGGTCATGAACCCAGCTGCTGTGCATAATCGCTGCTTGATGCTCTGGCCCCAAAGCTAAAACCAAGTCTTAACCCTTATGTAGCCAAATGTTGGAGATGGCATTTAGGGATGTAAAGCCACATTAGCGTCTTGTCAGGTTAAATGTGCACAAACTGTGTGTTTTTGCTGTGTGTCGACGATCAGTTACAATGTATTACAAACTGTCCTCAATAACACCCAAAATGGGCACGGCAGTTGAGTAAAATACACTTTAAATGGCATCATGCTTCTCTGCTGGCTTTTTTTTGACATAACGTTTCCTGTTGCTTGGTTACCAACTATAGTTGAAGTATTGATACTGAACAAAGTGAAAAGAGTGAAAAGAGAGGGGAACAAGTGTTGGAGAGAGAAGAAAAAGAGAGGGCAAGAGAGCGATAGAACGCTGGAGAGTTGGAGAGTTTATTAACACATACGCGTGCACACACACACACACACACACACACACACACACACACACACACACACACACACACACACACACACACACACACACACCTTTTGTAATAACTGAGGTTTACACACAGTTGAGCTGCTTTATTTCATCCTGGAGACTGTTCTGAAGCCAGGAGCTGCAGGTCTGAGGGCTGTAAATACCAGTGGCAAAAACAACCTGTATTGACATTTTAATGTCAGATGCCATCTAGAGGCGGCAGTAATTATGGTCACAGGAAAGCAGGAAATCACATGGCTTCAATATATAGACGGAAATTTATGTCAAGGAGACTGGACATTGGATTTTGCAACACTGTTCTGTCGGTGTTTTTGTGCCTAAACCAGAAATCAATCATACAAATGAGAGGGCCTGAATGACACAGTGGTGGTTGTAGCTGTCAGAGTTGTCTGAGGTCCAAAGTTCTGTCTGAAAAATTTGACTTCTCTTCCACCCTCCATTTAGTATTTACTTGAACCACTGGCAAATCAAAAAGGTCTAAACAATCTGAAAATTTGGTTCATTGCTCCTGGATTGTAAATCCTCATGACTCTTCCCCTAACTCTGGTTTAGGTTCGGGGATCACTCTGTGCTGACAATGTGATTATGTGGTACATACCCCATCTTGGATATGTACTGTACCACAACTTTGCCTCTCTCCATCTAACCAGTGGGCCACCGTCTGAGCCATAAGGGAGGACAGATGCAATAAGTATGGCTGGCTATCACATTAAGCCTCCATTCAGGCTTCAGTCGTTGTGAATGCAGACATTTTGTTTGAACCACTGCAGCGCTTGAGTGCAGCCAAAGCTGAGTATGTGATATACACTTCTAAGAATGGTCACTCTCCAGCGATTGACATTTAGAAGCATCATGTGGAATGAAACCAAAAATTCTTTTTTGCGTGGGCAAGGAAGAAGAATGTTCAAAGCACTGCAGTGAAACCAGAACCACAGTTCAGCACCATCAGAGACGAGATGTGCTGGCAGATCTTGTTAGTCTGTGTTACTGGGATGAAGACTTGCCTCGAACAAAGTTGATTTTGTCTCTTAAGCCAAAACCCAGGTTACACGCAGATACAGGAAATGACTTCAGTGGGCCCTCTGGTTTCTGAACATTCTCTCCTCACAAAGAACATGTTGTTCAACTATGTTCTGATAATACCAACCTGCTGACACTCTCTCTCTCTCATTCTCGCTCCCTCAGAAGTGTCATTCCTCCACGTTAACACATAGAATGAGTTGTGTATCATTATGAGAAATAAGTAACTGATGCTGAGAATGAGACCGGAGGGAGATCAGGGGGACAGGGGGAGGATATCAGGTAAGTCTCAGTGGTTGGAATAGTGATAATCTTAGTCCCCGGTGTCTGAAAACAGGCCTATCAACCTCCAGCAGGTATTCTGTGGCCACTGGAGTCAGTCCGGACATTGTGGGTATAAAGTGAGGAAGTGAAGGGAGCAGCCTGACAGAACCCTGAGGGGGCTGGATGGTTTGTAGCGTGCCAGCTGCTGTGTAGAGGGGATAGACCCAGACCCAACTGGTCCACCATACCCACCATATGGCCCTCACCCCCTGCCCCACCCCATCCTCCCCAAGGAATTCCTGAGAGCCAACAGAGAGAGGAAGCTCATGCAATTAAGTGTGAAAGAATCATCAAGCGTTTGAGTGTCACAATTCAACATTTTTGGCGAAAGATGTAAAACAGAACGTGGGCATAGGACAGGTGGTTAACATTCACAAGAGAAGCAAAAACAGGCACAAAAATACTTAATTAAATGAATGAAGAATGGAAGGAAGGCTGTTTTAAAAGAAAGACAACACGAGTACAGAAATAAACACCAAAGAAATCATAGAAGTGCAAGTTTCGTGGAACTTAATTTGTTTTATTATTAATACTCAACACTTCATTTTGTACAAAGAGAAAGAATAGTTTTAATTGAGCACTTATAATTGTAGATATCATTGTTATTAGAATTACCTCAATGTATTTTTTAAGGGTTTTTTGCATTTTGTTATGACGTGGTTAATTTTGTTATTGAGATTAATTTGATTTGATTCCATACAAAAAAAGAAGGTAACTTTTATCCCCAATATCCAGTATTTACACAACCTGTACAATTAGTTTTTGTGTAGTTTTCTGTTCCTACGGTGTAAAAATGTTGGTATTATTCCAAAGAAAAGGGCCACAAAAAGAGAGAATGGCCGAGAACAATAATCTGTAGATCATTATGTATACAATTGATACTATTCATATGTTACATTTCCTCGAGCCACAGTAAATGTAATCAGGCTGTTTGGTTTCCGTGGAGATGAGTGTTTTCATGAACTTGCTCACGTTGAGAAATACATTTAGTAGCAACCCCTTATGACCATATCATAATTTTTTCCAAGTTTTTTTGTATGAATTATGAAGATGGAACATATCAGTATTAACAAACAAAACTGTACACTTTTTAATAGAAATTTTGTCCCCGTCAATATAAATGAATATCAATATACATACACGTAGAGCTTGAAATATTAGCAAACAATTTCCATAAACGTACAGTGAATTGTAAAGTGGCTAAATTTCATAGACGTTCTCTGCAAATTCATCAGTATTACAGTATCACTGCACAAGGTGAAATCAGAAGGAAAAACAAATCCAATTTAGTCACCAAGAATCAAACAGCTCAAATAGGCTTCAATCAAAATGCAAAACAACATCCTCAGAAGTTCATCAATCCCTGCAGTTAACCATGTCATGATGTTGCACGGTCTCGTGTGTCAGTATTTTCCAACAGAAAAAAAACACATGTCAGTTGAGGTGATATTTGCATCCTCCACCTCAAGATGTTCCAGGCTATGAACGTATCACAGCCATTCCTTGTGTTGTAAAAATGACACAGTGTTTTGCTCTGCATGAGCCATTTGAACAAATGTGTTGTGGCATTTTCGTGTGCAGAGAAGTGAAGCTGGGACCGATTGGCCTTCAGGGAAATAAAGACGGGCCACGCTCACTGTGCGTCGCAGCCTGGTGTGTGCTGGCTACAGTTGAGCAGCTGGAGGTGGTGCAGGCCTGACTTAATCATTTTTATCACAATGTCAGGTGACCCTTGACCTCTAAAGCTGTAGCCCTAAACTGGTGCTAGCTGTCCGATGCATGAAAAACAACATGGAGTGAAGTATTGGCACATGCAGAAAAATGATTTTGTGTTTGGTCTTGCAGGTTATTGCAAATCAAGGGAATAAATACTGGTGGTAAGAGGATGCCTGTGTACATGGATTCATTTTTCATGGTTAAATCAACCATTTAGACTAGAAAGCATCTGAGGAGCAACAACAGCAGCACAAGAGGAAAGATGTATTTCTGGAATCAGTACAGGACAAGAAAAGAGCAGAGAAATCATATTCTGCATTGGGGGAAAATGACATATGTGCACTAAACAAAGTGTACTTCCAGTCTCCGACACAGGAAGAGAGTGCACAAATCTGCACTATGTAAATCAGAATGTGATGTGCGCTTTAATTCAGCTGATCTCCCAGCAGCAAAACCACTTCAAATGAAAAATGACAGAGTTTCACCTTCAATAAGGGGTTGCACAAATGCATTTCAGCTTCAAATGGATTCTCAGTCACATGAAAACAACTCTTTCTTGGTTTTATACACCATTGGGCTGAAGACCCTCAGCAATATCAGCAACAGTGATGCTGGCAAATATCCAGCATGCACTTGTGTCTGTGTGTGTGTTTGTGTATGTTTATGTGTGCAGATGTATTTACACAAAAACACACACACACACACACACACACACACACACACACACACACACACGTATCTATATACAAATCCTCCTTTGCCACAGTGATGTCTTTCCCAAACCAAGAAGGAACAGGATAGGCCAGGCCGTCAATGGCTCTAAATTCTGAGTGCAATCACCATTAAAGCCCTGGTCAAAAAAGCGGGCAAGAAAAAAAAAATCTTGTAAGATTTGAACAAGTATATCTGATTAAAAATGAAGGATCACAATATACCGTTTCTATACGCAAATATCATCTATGTATACATGTAATAGTGTAATACATAAATGTGTAGATAATTGATCTCAAAAAGCATGAAGAAGAGCTTACCTTAAAAAGAATCTAACACAATTAAGGGAAACTTAGCAAGGACTCCTAAAACTAAACTTTCCCCTTTGATCACCAAACATCTACACCTACAGTAAATTATCCTCAGTTTGTCGAAAAACACTTGAGTGAAAATAAGAAAAAGTAGAACTCTTAACAAAATCTGCATACTGATCGGTTAAACTACCATAATCAAGTAAACATGAGATTGAAAAGAAAGAGAGGTTTGATTCGATCACTTAAGGTTAGTGATATTTATGTCTTAACTATATTTTGCAAATTTTTGTTCACATTTTTTTTTTGACTTTTTATTGTCATTTTGTTTATTTCTTAAATTGCTGAAAAACATGTTGAAAGTTTACATCCTGTCTGTCTGTTTACTGTACAAAGTGAAAAGAGCTCTGAATATATTATTTACAAGGAAAAAGTTGAACATACTAATGCTGACACTGGTCGATGCCATCTGAGTTGTTCTTAAGTCCTGGTCACTTCCAATATGCATGTCTCTTTCTGGCAACCCTAGATTGGAACGCTCGAAATGTGTGAGTATAAAAATTCCAGAGATTCCAATCTATTTATTGGTAGATTTGTTGGGGGCAGCTTGATTTAAGGCTAACTTGATCATTCTTACTCTTACAGTGTTGTCTGAGGACTGAGGAGAGGCTGCTGAATTTATCAGGTTCATTGGAGGAAGAAAAAAAAAACCTGTTCTTTTTCGATCAGGACACACACACATACACACATGCACACGCACAAACACATAAACCGTGTGTTCGGTGGTGCATTCAGATCAGGGGAGAAGATAGAAGTCTGCAGTGACAAGGCTCATACTCTCACACACTTCAGCAGCATCAGCCTCTGGCAAACACTTGTGCACAATCTCCCTCAGCCCTTGAACTTCTGACCCCCCCGGCTAATCGAAGATCCAGCCTTTAAAGACCTAACTGAGGCTTCTTTATTCTGTACAGTTATATGATGAGTCATTAGCAGACAGCTACGGGTGGAAGAAGGGGTGGATGGGATGATAAGGCATGTCTACCGCGTGCCTGGACCAACACTAGTGAGAAAGGTCCTGTGCAGTCAATGAGGCTCCTAACTGAAAGACAGTCCACTGTCAGGCAAAGTAAAAAGACAGAAAGCAAGATGGCGGCCTCTTCCAGAAACCTCAGTGAGGTCTTTCTCAACTCGACATCAATTCCTAGCTCAAGCTAATATCGATGAATGGTCAGCCAAATCAAAAGTCATCTGTGTGCCTCTCACTAAGTTCATAGGAATGCCTTGTACAAGTGAAAGGTTGGAAAAAAAAGTACGTGCCTGATGACTTGTATCATGTAACCTGAATAAAAGACGTTCAGTAGAGGCTGACGTGCTGTGAAGGGAAACACAGCAGCCTCTCTGGGACAGTGGGACATCCTGAATACAACTTTGGCAGGTTTGGAAAGCACTGCCCACACTTGACATATGAAATACGAAGATAAAAAACATCTCTTGAATCGGAACCATCACCAGCAGCATCTCAAGCCACTGGACATTTTTACAGCAGGTGTTGGCGTGAAGAGAACATCGAGCAGCCTGAACAGTCTGCTGGTGTATCCTGCTGCATTATAAGCGCGTGTGAACTGGAGGAAATATCCACTGGAGACCGTTAAGGCACGTCCTCTCCTCTCAGCATCTTCAGCTCTCAGTTTGTGATGAAACACGATGTTCACAGTTACTGTAGTTCAGACCAACAGAACATTTGCGAGATTGGTAATGGCTTAAAATATGAAACCAGCTCTTAATTTGTCTTTGAAATCCTTGTTTTCAACAGGGGGGGGATAAATGAGCACAGATAAACTATTTCTTTTAGAAAAATGGAAAAAAAATGAGCTAAGTCTTTTAACATTTCTGCTGCCATCAGGGGCAGAAACACTATCCAAGTACAGATAATAAAACAGTGAAATATACACCAACAAAATATGAAACAAGGAAAAACTCAGTGATATCATAAGCAGAACTAGATCTTTGTTATTCACAATGTTTTTAGGACTACTGTTGCTCTTATACCCTGTTTTTTCTATAAGAATATCTTATTATATCATTCATGATTGTATTTCTCATAGCAAACAAGATTGGCTCGTTTGGTGAGGAGGAGGAGGAGGAGAAGAAAAAGGGAGAACAGATAAGTGGCATACAAGAGGGATGGACGGGTCGGAGAGAGGAGGAGAGAGAAGCAGTAGTCAGCTCCTGTGTTGCAGCTCCTGCAAACATGATAATGTCTCCTTCATGCGGTGACACAGGGGCAGATGGGCAGTTCGCTAGTCGCTCCAATCTTGCCACCGTTTTCTCATAAGCCCTCTGCGGGAGCTCTCAGACAGCCATCAAATCTCACCAGGCTCACACGTTCAATATCAAACTAAGATGAGGTGTCGTCTCTTTGTGGTAATGACCCAGTACATTGACTTCTGCCTCGCTGGCAGATAAAATGCTGGGTTTGAGTGGATTTGCGAGGCGGAGGGTGACGTTAATTGACCGTTTGGACATAAAAGTAGAGTAGCTTTGGTCATTTCTGAGGGAGGATTATCATCCCACACCTCTCCAGGGTCTCCTGATTTTTAGATTTCCCCACTTTTTCTGTCTTTGTTTGACATTAGACATTCTCGTCCTCCTCTGGGTTCTCTCCTCCTTTCCCTCATCTTGATTAGAGGAGAGGGTTGCAGTGCGTGGATAGTGTCTTTAAAATCATCCCTGATCTCCTAACACCACGTTACTCTCCATCTTCTTCCCCACCATCATCTCCAGCTCCTCCTCCCTCCTCATGTCTCACACATCAGACTCAATGCTGGACAGTTTCTCATACACATGGCCATTGCTTCCATTGAAGGGACGCGGGGGCCCGACCCCGAGCATGGAGCCGTGGTGGTTCATCCCACCCAGGCTAAGCTCTTTCGGGAACCGCGGCACCACATTCGACATTACTCCAGCTGTGGCAGTTGCTGGCAGATATGACGTGGCGCTCATCTGGCTCCTGAAGTCACTTCGGCTGTTTTTGGCAACTTGTTCATGCTGCTGTTGCTTTTTCATGTAATATTGTTTCGCGCCATGCATCAGACACTGGTCGTCGCCAAAGGTGGGTATAAAGGGGTTTTGGTTTACCCGGTCGGGGTAAAGAGATTTGGATAAAGAGAATGCTGCCCCGCCTCCTCCTTCCATCAAAGACCTATCCCTGTCTCTCATGTCCCTCTCTCCGATGGAGCGGCGGTGGAGGCCATCACCTCCTCGGAACAGGCCGAACGGTGAGCCCGGCCCCTTCCGTCCCTCACCCCCGTAAAACAGTGGGTCTCTGTCTCTTTCCCTTTCTCTCTCGGAGCCCCCGTGACGCTCAAATATGTGTGCAAAGGGACTAGTGCCCTCCATGTAGCGTTCCTTCTCCTTCAGGCTAACACTTCTGGGTGGGGGCAGCATTCCTCCCATACCTGCACTGCCCATTCCTCCAACTCCTCCAAGACCCATCAGGCTTCCCATACCGACTGACTCCTCTTTCTGAAGGTCGACAAATGTGTCATATGAATGCTGCCGCCTGAGTGGCTTGTTGAATCCTCCACCCTTCCTCCTCGGCTGAGGCTGAGCCTGAGACTGTGGGAGTATGCCCATACCACCTCCTCCTCCCCCACTTCCCCCTCCCCCCATCTGTTCCAAGAGGTGGTTGTTGTCCTCACTGATATCATAGAGGTTTCCTGTCTTTTTACAGCCCTCACAGCGCATGCAGGTTGCAGAGCTGGGGCGGCTGCTTCCTCCGCCTCCCGAGGACCCACAGCTCATACCACCACCATACCCACCACCCCCGCCTCCATGCACAGACATCTGTTTGCCTCCTCCTCCCCCACTTGCCCGACAGTTCCTGCACTCCCACTCTCCTCCTGCCAACCCAGATCCTCCTCCACTCTTTGAGTCACACTTTTTGGGTTTGCTCTTAAGAAAGTCATCCACTGGAACCAGAGACGTGCAGGTCGGCACTCCTCCATCTCTACTCCCAGGTCCCTCTGTCAGGTCCACATGTTCCCACTGAGGGACCCCCTCTTTGGGCCGAAACTGGTCCAAATAAAAATCTCTTACGCTTTCCTTCTCTCTGATGAGATAGGAATTTCCATCGTTATTTCCTCCTCCACCCACTCCTCCTCCTCTCTTGCGTTCGGAGGGCAAAAGTGGTGGGGAGGCTGAGCGGTGGCCGTGGTAGTGGTGGTGGCTGATGTGGTAAGGTTTCCTCCTGTAGCCCAGCTCAATCTCGTCCAGCTCCCGTCTGGACTTGGCAGAGGCGGGCCGCTTTTTCAGGCTATCACGGTATTGTTTGCGCTTCTTGGCATTACCCTCCAGGTTTCCATATGTTACAGTGTGCGTGGAAATGTCGGAAACATCTGATCGAATATTCCCATCGTCATCACCTCTGCCCCCGCAGTAACCATGGCCGGGGATGTAGGTGGAACTCGAGGCACCGCCCTTGAACGAAAACTTTCCGTACAAGTCAGGCAGTCCTCCCTTGAAACTCTGGCCTGAGGGAGGTGTTTGTCCCGACAGCAGATCAAATTTGCTCATATTTCTGTGAGTCAAGGCAGAACACGGCTGGGTGGTGAATATGGGGGCCACTCCTCCACCCAGGCTGTCACAATCGAACATGCCGCCCTCCAGAGAACTAGCACTGCCCAAACTGTGTGGTCTGTTGGGAGGGGGTCCACTTAGCCCTAGTGTTGAACCGTGATGATGCAGGTAGTGGTCCTGATACAGATTACTGTCCTTCAGGTGGATGTTGCCAAATGTTCTCTCCACCTCACTGATGTAGTCACTGAACATGTTGTCTTCTGGTATATAAGGCTGTTTGCAGTCTGAGTGGCCTGCCAGGCTACGTCTGTGTTCAGAGATGTCGTAAACAGACGACTCGCGGCGGATGAAGTCCAGAGCACTGTGCGGTGAGCCATTGACGCCCGAGAGGGAGGCCATGTTCTTGGCGGTGCGTAATAGGCGCAAGATGTTGGAATGGGTGTTGTTCATGGTGGCTGATGGGGAGTTCAATGCCGAGCTGCTTTTCTCCTCGATCTGGACCCCATGGATGCAGCTGTAGATGCCCTGGATGGAGGAAATAAACAAGGAGCAGTATTAAGGCAAGAATTTTCAAACAAACATCATTATCTGTTTCCTTTTAACATTTAACTTGATTCCCTGCACATCTTTCCTTTTTTCAAGTCCATACATATTTTGACTTTGTCCACACGATTTAATTGTAATGTCTCTGTCATTCTAGTCTGAATTGTTTTCAGGTGCTCATGGACTGTAAAAACATGGCAGACCACAAACAGCAACAGTATATTTCTCATTTTCCTCATGTTTCATATTATTTCAGTCATGAGGATTCATTCAACATGGACGGTTACACCCTTTAAACCATTTCAGAGCAGGGATTACAGGGATGTCACAGAAACTTAGAAATGTGATGCCTGATATAAACAAACATTGAGCCCCATGGTTGTCAGCTGTGATGGGCAGACTGCGTGTGAAGGAACACGGTCTGTAAATTTGAGGGGGAAAAAATGCCAAGAGGGAGCGAGGAAACCTTCAATAGATGAACAAACAGAAACAAATGAAGAAGGATATAACAAACTTAAAAATGACATATACATGTAATATTGCTGCCCTCTATTTGGAACATAGATGAGGTCACCTGAGTGCTGAACTCTTTCCTTGATGCAGTTGATACCTCACTCAGCAAATATTGTACACAGTGAGTGTAAAGCAGGGGTGTCCCTAGTGGTCCTGGAGGGCCGCCTATCCTGCAGGTTTTAGATGTCACCCTGCTCTTACCTCACCTGAATCAGTCTCTTTGCAGTTCTGCAGAGACCTGACAATGAGCTGCTGATTTGAGTCCGGCCCTTGAGGACCGGTTTGGACACCCCTGGTGTAAAGTAAGTGACAGACAGTAAGATATGGTATATTAGATGGGCTGAGATAAAGTGAGACAGGGCGCATGAGCACAGAGAGGGAGTAGAGGATACTGTAGCTGGATGGAGGATGATTGATAAAGGCACAGGGCTGTAAAACCCCTGAGTCCCACTGGTCAATACCTTTCATCAATGTGATTAGAATTCGGCTGAACAATATCCTCCGGCAGTTATTAAACACCTCAGATCCACTAGCAGACACAAAATAATCCTCTCCAAAGAGAAAGGAAAAAAACACGGAGACAGTGGCGCAGTGGTAGCAGTGACAGAAAGATAAACTGCTCCATTTGCATTCATTGATGTACGATACAATATTCAGATAAAAATGAATATCTAGAGGACGGCAAATCAACTGTGACAGATGGGAGAGAAAAGGGTCCGATCGATACCAAAGAATGATTTTAGTCTGTTTTCTGGTGATTCTGGATATAAAAGGACGCTGCGGCCACAGCTAAAGATCAAAGATCAGCTGACCTCCATCCTGCTTGCCATTGTTGAGGTCACAGCTCTGTCAAGAGGTCAGGGGTCAGGTGGCTGTCAAAGGCTCCATCCTCTGCCGTTAAGCTGTGAATCTTCCCCAGCTCCTCTTTTTTTGCACTAATACGAATCATTGACCCTCAGTTCTCCCTCCTCTCTCATTTCTGCTGGTTAATTAGCAACATGGACAGCAGCTGCAATGCAGCAGGGAGGCCTTCAGCCTTTACAGATAATGCTACTACTGATTTTCTGTTTCAGTCTGTTAACAACTGTTTGACTGTGGCCACAGAAACAAAAATGTGGAACGATAAGATGCAGATGATTATTCTGAAGTGGAAACTTCCATCTGCGTTCTTTTTTCATTTTTTTTTCTCTAGAATGTGTACTGACGGTGTTTACCTGATCCCCCTCTGTCTCATTTGTGTTTCCTTTCCTCCATCTGCATGTTTATATAGCTCGTCATCGCTTCATCCCCTTTTCGTTTCTTCTTTTATTACCCCGATTATGCTCCACCTGCTGTGGAATCTGTCGCATCTCCCCTTTCGTGCATCTCATGTTCACCAGAACTTTCACATGCGTTCACTTTTATCTTCGGATGATGTACTGTACCGCCATGAGGTTCTGACCTCTGGAGATGACAAGGGTGCATTGTACTAAGCGGTGATGACTTTTCAGGGAAAGGTCAGGATTACAATATTCAATGTGTGCTTCTCTCTATCTCTCACATAAACACACAGACACACACACACACACACACACACACACACACACACACACACACACAAACACTAATACGGTATCAAATTGTGGACAATAAACAAAGTGATTGCTGTTTCATATTCAACAGCAGGTTTAGTCTGTCCTACATGCTCACATAATCGAGAAGTTGGCAGATCGCTGAGAGCTCGCAATAACTGTAGCCTGGAGCTGCGTGTT
>CAAKHB010002942.1:19165-29973 GCA_901007665.1 Aeoliscus strigatus | reverse complement strand
GGGGGGGCCGGCCCGGGGGGGGGGGGGGGGGGGGGGGGGCGGGGGGGGGGGGGGAGCACGGGGTAGGCCCACGGGATGGGGCCTGGTCTCCCGAAGATTAGAGAGATGTTTGTGGGGATGTTCACCTGTGTGTGTGTGTGTGTGTGTAGCTGACGGTGAACGAAGCAGCAGCCCAGTTGTGTATCAGAGACGTTGTTCTTCTGACTCGGCGGGACGAACTGTTTGGACTGGCACGTCAGATTTCCAGAGAGGTGACGTACAAGTACACGTACCGCAGCAGCAGGTATGCACACACACACACACACACCGCCAAAAGTGTGTGTGTGAGGTCGCCGTTCTAACTCTGAGTGTGTGTGTGTGTGTGTGCAGGTCACGCTGTGACAGAGATGAGCCGTCGCCCAAGAGAATTAAAACAGAAGTGAGTCTGTGACATAACTTCCTGTGTGTGACGTCAGCAATGACAACTGAACAAAACAATAAAAGGCTTGAATTTAAAAATAATCAATATGTGTTGACAATAAGAATGAACAGATGAAAATAATCAACACCACGTGACATTTGAACCAATAAAACTACAACTAAAATGGCGTCCGTCAGGAGAACGTGCTGGACCTGCAGGAGGCGCTGCAGACCATCCACCTGCGGCAGGAGATGCTGCGTGAGCAGCTTGCCTCTGCCAAGTCCAAAGGGGAGGAGAGCACGGGGCGGAGCCTTCAGGTGAGCTGCCTGTCGCCGTGACGCCTGCCCGTTGCTGTGGCACCACCCGCTGATGTGTTCCCGTGTGCAGGTGCAGCTGGAGCGTCTGCTGGCGCGACAGATGGAGATCCTCCAGGACGCTGCCGCGCAGGAGCGGCTTCAGGCACTCGACTGGACCATCGCGCCCGCCGCCCTCAAGTACCTGGGCCATGCCCATGGCGCCGTCTCAGGTACGTGCTCCTCCTCCCACCGCAAGACCGGACCTATGTCAGCACCAGCACATCGTAGAGTGTGTATGTGCTTCTGCCCCACCCACTTCTGACAGCTCACTGTGGCCCCGCCCACAAATCCCACAATGCACCTGCAATTAAAACTCTCTGTAAACACTAAGAACAATAAGTGTAAATGAAACACTGATTGACTATTGATAAGTGATTATTGATTGTTGATCACTGATCATTGAGTATTGATGATTGATTATTGGTCACTGATCATTGATTATCTGTCCTCATGCAGATGATCGGCCAATCAACTTGCGTGTGCTAAGTCAGCACATGCAGGACAAAGAACTGCCGCTGGGCAAACAGCTAGCTAACGAGCTAAAGCGCCACCACAACAACAGTAACAACAACAACAACAACAATAACAGCAGCAGCACAGACGAGCCCAAAGCGCCACCAGCAGGTTTGTGAAGGACACAGCATGTCAATGGTACTACTATGAGAGTTACTACTACTACTATTGCTACTACTACTACTACTACTGTTACTATTCTGCTACTACTACTGCTAATGCTACTACTACTACTGTTACCCCTACTACAGCTACTGGTACTTCTGCTAATATATTTATACATGTGTATATTTGTACACATATTGATACAAAGGTGGAATGGTTGATGGAAAAATTCCCTTTTCCCTCGTGGACACCTGACTGATGGGTCGAATCCTGTTCACGATGGGATTCGATTCGATTCACTCCTGTCCACTCCCTGGTGATCAGCTCTGAGCAGCACAGTGAATCGTAGATGTCCATCTTCCTTCTGAACAAATCCAAAGTTTCTCCAGACCGGTTCTAATCGGTCCGTCTCTACATCCCTCACACACACTCACTTCTCATCTTCTTTGTGCTCTCAGACAATGGGACGACGTTGCAGCGAGTGGACAGGAAGATCAAGTCCGAGCCGGAGGACGAGGCCACATAGTGACTCCGCCCCCTGACCTCTGACCCCACACCCTGCCAGTACTGCAATTTCCAGCCGTCAAACACACGAGCACAGCGGAGCCTTAACAACCAACGATGCCTCATGACGCATTTGTGTGTGTGTGCCCGTGTGTGTGTATGTGTGCATCTGCACGCTAGTGCGTGCACAAGTGTGTCTGTGCATGTTCTCCAAACTCGTACTCATGTGTACTTTAAACATGTACTTGTGTTTCATGTCTAAATACAACAGCACAGGAAATACTGCAGTACTAACACACGCCTCAGCTTCGTCTTCTTCTGGTGTAAATAACGTTGTCTTCATGTGACGTTGCAGTAAATTGTTTTTGTGAAGGAAACCGTGTTTGTGTGTCTGTGTGCTCGTTCCTTGTCTTAGTGTTACTGGATGTGGTTGGTGGTGTGGGTGGGGTTTGGTGGGGGAGGGACTTCAGTCGATTCTCTGTTGTCGTAGATTAGATCCTTTTTGTAAACACTAATATATTTTATTTGTGATACTGCACACAAACATTAAACTTTATTTTTTTCGAATTATATCGTGACGTCATTTCACTTCCTGTGTTTGTGTGTGTGTATTTGATGTAAAATGTGCAGAAATATTATTACTATTATTTATTTTCATATATAATAAAAATTGATTATTTAACAAAATAGAAAGTGAATATATTTTTCATTTTCGTTAAAATGATAAATCATGAGCTGTGACCACAATCTAACATGTTCATTAAATTTCCACTGTCCCTTTCAATCAACTGATTTGATACGTGTTTGTACAAAACATTTGCTTTATTTTATTTCCATTTTATTCCACATAGATATAAAGTTTTTATTTTAATGTTTAATCATCAGTATTAATCATCTTTTCCTGCGTCCACACATGGTGACAGAGTGATGACTCACTGTGACGCGCACACACGCACACTCTGCCAGAAGCCTCCTCCTTCACGTGCTCCTGTCAGTGCTGATGCTGCGTTGCGATGGTAACGACTGGAGGATGGGCGGTGGCTCGGAGCAGGAGGATTCTCTGTCTGGCGTCGGAATTACCCTAAGGTTCCTGGGCTGTCAATCACATCTGATGCTTCTGTTTTTCAGTGTTAGTACATGAAGTACCTTTCTTTCAACATGAAGTACCACAACACCCCACACGGTGTCACCAATACAACACAAACTGTGGACAATAACAATTCATTTGAATTATTTTAAAAAGGATCTAAATGTTTTGTTATTTTATCTTAGGTTTTATTTCATATCATGTAATGTAATTATGTTTCAATTAACTGGCTGTTTTATTACATTTCCTGTGTCATCGATCAGTGTTTGAGCAGACTTCCTGTCACATGGTTCCTCTGTGACGTCATGAGGTGTCAGCAGATCATCGTAGGTCTTTTTTTATTTAGAACTGTCATGTAGTGACGAATTGAATGAATGGATTAGACACGCACACACACAGGCATGTGTGTTGATTGACGGCTCGTCTGACCAATCAGATGCTCGTATCCGTCGTCCTGCTCCAATCAGGAGTCGCGTCCATCGTTGGGTTGATTCCCGCTTCAGCCGCCGCCGACTCACCGGGAACCGTTCTCATCAGGACCGCCGCTCCCCTCGATCAGCGCGGGACCCGCTTCACGTTCGTTTCCTCCACGGGACTGAAATGTTGCACTTCCGGTCGGCGGCGGTGCTCGTGCAGCTCACGCGACCGCTGGCAGGCGGACTTCCGGCGGCACCTGCAGCCGCCGCCTGGCGCCGGTGCCCGGGCTCAGGCGGAGTGGTCCTCGGCTGGGGCTGGCGATTCTCCCCGGAGCACCGCGGGAGGAGCTTCTGCTCCAAAGGCGACGAACACAACGGAACCGGGAAGGACTCGACGGAGAAGTGAGTAAACCCGCTGCGTTAGCCCGCTAGCTCCGCCCTTAGCCTGCCACCTGCGCCGAACTCCGTTTACAAAAGGTCGATTTAAAGCTGGACGCCTCACGGTCGTTGACACGTTCGTTCCTCCCGCGACGGCTCCACGTTTCCCGACAGGCTGTCTCCTGACATTCCTCCTGTATGCACAGAAGCAGACATGCTGTGTGAGGAACTCATGGGAACAATGTTCTTCTGTTTCCTAGCGGGGTTCGACACAAAGGCGAATTAGCATCAGCCAATTGAAGCTAGCTGTTTGTGCTAGCAGTCTGAGAGACTAGCACGATGGGAAGAAACCCCTGTTGTGACCTTTAACCCCCAGGCGTTTGTGTGTCTGCTGTGAAGCCGTCTTAGACCAGTAACATATGTGACGTTCGAACTGTTCTAACGGTCTTTTCCTCCTCATCCTTCTGCTCGTCTGTTTTGTGTGAGTATCTCTCTCGTTATTTCTGTTTGCTCCCTTAGAAACAGCTCGTAGGAATCATCCTCGTTCCCTTGCTCCCTCGTTCCCTCGCTTCCCCGAACAGCAGCTCTTGACCACCACACACACACACACACACACACACACACTGATGTGCACTCTGTGGTTCAAAGGTCAAGGTCATGCTACCAGCCTGCCGCTGCATACAGGTACAGGTTCCTTCATTCATGAGGCTCACAGGTGACACATGTTACCATGGTAAAGCACTCACAGCGATGTGGGCGGAGCCTCTTTTGTGTTTCACTCTGTAGCCAATCACAGCAGAGAGCTGCTGGGAAATCTTCCTCCTCCCCTTCTTCCCCATCTTCTTCGTCCTCCTCCTGTTACTACTTATACTGCAACACACACACACACAGGATTCAAACCCGCGGCCTGTCACATCAATAAACTTTAATTTTGTGTGTGTGTGTGTGTGTGTCTGTCTGTCTGTCAGGAGAAGGAAAGCAGGGATCCTTCCCAGCCTGGAGGACCTGCTGTTCTACACCATAGCTGAGGGTCAGGAGAAGATTCCAGCACACAAGTTCACCACAGTGAGTGCGTGTGCAGACTGGAGTACTGTAATCACGCAACGATGTGCACCATCAGAAAACGTGGAATGGCTGAGGACAGCCAAGTTGCTGTCTTTACGGTAATCCCATCGGCTCTGTTGCTGGAACGAGTCGTTACCGTAATGACAGCAACTGGGCTGTGAAGTGTCACTTGTCAGCTTTCTGATTGTGCAAATAGTTGTGCGATAACGGTCCAAAGTCAATGCCAGCGTATCAGCAGTGATGCGGTGGGAGTTGGGGGGTCAAAAGGAGAAGTAAGATGAGGGGATTTCCTCCGCCCTCCTCCAGGCTCTGAAAGCGACGGGGCTGAGGACAGGAGACCCTCGTCTGAAGGAGTGCATGGAGATGTTGAAGGTGACGGTGAAGACCACGTCTGATGGAGCTCTGGACCGACACCTCTTCAAGAAGTCAGTGTGTGTGTGTGTGTGTGTGTGTGTGTGTGTGTGTGTGTGTGTGTGTGTGTGTGTGTGTGTGTGTGTGTGTGTGTGTGTGTGTGTGTGTGTGATGGCTCAGGGATTATACTGCTCCTACCCAGGGAGATTGCTGAGCTGTAAATCTGTCTCACTCATACTCTGTAAACTGGGATTATTTCTAAAATGTCGTCCTCTGAACACACTATCAAATATGAAATCCCCAGATCAAATATATGAATACTACAAGTATGTACAAAGTACTAAACAGTCAAATTCAGTAAATTCAGTTTGAAACAATCAGGGACCTCCCTCCATCTGTCCCACCTCAGATGCGTCCAGAGCAACATCGTGCTGCTCACTCAGGCCTTCCGGAAGAAGTTTGTCATCCCAGACTTCCAGCCGTTCTGCCGCCACGTCGACGAGCTCTACGACAACGCCAAGAACCTGTCGGGTGGTCAGGTGGCCGACTACATCCCGCAGCTGGCCCGTTTCAGCCCTGACCTGTGGGCCGTCGCCCTGTGCACCGTGGATGGACAGAGGTGTCCACTGAAAACCGCTTACACAGCGACGATCTCATCGTCTGTTTGTTTGTTGTCCAAGTCCAGTGTGTGTGTGTTGTAGAACACAACCACGTTCTCATGTGTCAGTAACATGTCGGTGAGTCAGCGGTTGACAAATGACAGCGCTGAATGTCGCATGTAAACAGGAAACAGCTGTGATGCCAGTGAGCCACCTAGCGTTAGTGCTAACAGTTGTGTCGGGTACAGGCACACAGTCGGCGACACCAAGGTCCCGTTCTGTCTACAGTCGTGTGTCAAGCCGCTGAAATACGCCATCGCCGTGCACGACCACGGAACAGAGTATGTGCACCGCTTCATCGGGAAGGAGCCCAGTGGGCTGCGCTTCAACAAGCTGTTCCTCAACGAGGACGGTGAGACATACACGGTTCCCTCACCGACCTCTGACCCTCACACTGCCGGAAGATTACTGACCAGCATGGGGACGGGGTCAAGGTGTGATGACACATGTGTCTGTCCACAGACAAACCTCACAACCCCATGGTGAACGCCGGCGCCATTGTCTGCACGTCACTCATCAAGGTGACGTCTCCACACACACACACACACTCCTCCTTTTCTTCCTCCATTTTCTCTTCCTCCTCTTCCTCCTTCTCCTCCTCCTACTCCTGTCATCCCCTAACCACCCGTGTGTCTTCTCTGGTTTCCAGCAAGGAGCGAGCAACGCAGAGAAGTTTGACTACGTGAGTTAGTTCTCTCTTTCCTTCGTCTGTTCGTTGGTTCGTCTGTCCGTTTCTTGTCGTCCGTCTGATCCGGCGGCTGCCTGCAGGTGATGAACTTCATGAACAAACTGGCGGGAAACGAGTACGTGGGCTTCAGCAATGCCACGTGAGTGTCCTCAGCGCCCCCTCCTGGCCGCCGGCAGGCGACTGATGGCGTTGTGTCTACCACAGGTTCCAGTCGGAGCGCGAGTCTGGAGACCGGAACTTTGCCATCGGCTACTACCTGAAGGAGAAGAAGGTGGGGTTAGAGGTCATGTGATGGCGATGTGAGACCCTGTTAGAACCTTCCAGAGTCTCCTTAGACCTGCTGTATGAATACCCTCTTAGAACCCGTCAGAACCTTCTCAGAAACAACCCACAATGGCCAAGACTGAAAACCAGTAACAAGTGTCCTAGAACCTTCTGAGAACCTGAGAGGTGACAGCATGTGTGTTCTGTCTCCAGTGTTTTCCAGAGGGGACAGACATGACAGCCATCTTGGACTTCTACTTCCAGGTAAGACACAGAAAGTGTCTGGGGTCAGACAGGAAGTGTCTCAGCGTGTGATGTTTGTCCATCAGCTCTGCTCCATCGAGGTCACCTGTGAGAGCGCCAGCGTTATGGCAGCAACGCTGGCCAACGGAGGCTTCTGTCCAATCACAGGCGAGCGTGTGCTGAGCCCGGAGGCCGTGAGGAACACGCTCAGCCTCATGCACTCCTGTGGGATGTACGACTTCTCTGGCCAATTCGCCTTCCACGTGAGGACCACTTCTACTGAGGGTTATGCTGCCAGCACGGTGCCACCCTGAGGGGTGTGTGTGTGTGTGTTTGTGTGTGTGTGCGTGTGCGTGTGCGCGCAGGTGGGTCTCCCAGCCAAGTCGGGCGTGGCCGGTGGGATCTTGCTGGTGGTTCCAAATGTGATGGGCGTCATGTGCTGGTCTCCTCCACTGGACAAACTGGGCAATAGTGTGAGAGGCATCCAGTTCTGCACGGTAACGCTCTGACAACCTGGAGAACCTCCAAAGAACCTCTGAGGAACTGTAACCTTGAACATGAACATGAACCTATGAACATGTGGAAATGTTAAGACATACTTAGAACCTCTGAAGGTGACTTGACTTAGACAGGTCTCCGTTTGTGACTGTCTCAGTAGTGACGTTGTAAATCTGTCTCCGTGGTGATGATGTGAGTCTGTCTGTCTGTGTGTGTGTCCTCTCAGGACCTGGTTTCTCTCTTCAATTTCCACAACTATGACAATCTGAGACACTTCGCCAAGAAACATGATCCACGCAGAGAGGGAGGAGACCAGAGGGTGAGGCTCCTCCCACTGACACACACACACACACACACACACACACTACCAATTGTAAATTGTGATGTTGGGCTATACAAATAAATTGAATTGAATTGAATTGCATTGTGGTCTATATCGTCTTGGCTAGTGACCATCGGTTGTGCACTACTTTTCCCGCTGCATTGTGGGACACTTTGAGTGACTATGTCGGGTAGATGGATGATCACTGAGGGGTCACACACACGACAACATGGAGGATCCACCTCATAGTACACCATGTGGGGAGTAGGGAGGGATTTCAGACACAGCCTCGGAGGAGACCAGAGGGTGGGGCTCCGCCCACCCACTGATCTCAGATTGTGGTGTTGCAGGTGAAGTCGGTGATCAACCTGCTGTTTGCTGCCTACACTGGTGACGTGTCTGCTCTGAGAAGGTATGTCCTCTGTCCTCTCCTGGTCTCCTCTTCTTGTCTCCCCCGTCCTCTCCTTGTCTCCTCCGTCCTCTCCTTGTCTCCTCTTCTAGTCTCCTTTGTCTTCTCCTTGTCTCCTCTTCTTGTCTCCTTTGTCTTCTCCTTGTCTCCTCTGTCCTCTCCTTGTCTCCTCCGCTCTCTCTCCTGAGGGTGTGTGTGTGTGTGTGTGTGTGTGTGTGTGGTGTCAGGTTTGCGCTGTCCTCCATGGACATGGAGCAGAGGGACTACGACTCCAGGACGGCTCTACATGTGGCTGCTGCTGAAGGTGTGTGAGAATTTTCTAGTAGTGGAGATCCTTCTCAGAACCTCAGAGAACCTTCTGGTGTGTGTGTCAGGTCATGCGGAGGTGGTGCGGTTCCTCCTGGAGGCGTGCAGAGTGAACCCCGTCCCCAGAGACAGGTGAGCGGCACCATACGGCCCTGCCCGTCTGTGTGTCGCCGTGACGATGTTGCTGACTTCCTGTGTGCAGGTGGGGCAACACGCCGATGGACGAGGCCGTCCACTTCGGACACCACGACGTGGTCACCATCCTCCGCGACTACCACAACCTGCAGCCCCCACAGGAGAACCCAGAGAACGCCGAGAAGAACCTGGATGGGCTGCTCTGATTGGACTGCCCACAGGAAGCCCCGCCCCCTCCCTGCATCCTCCATGTGTTTGTTTGTGTCTGTGGGCGGAGTGACCGGTGCGTCAAACAGGAAGTGATGTCGCCCCAGACAGGAACCTCTGCTGTTGTCATGGTGGAATGTATCTCCCTCCCACACTGTGTGTGTGTGTGTGTGTATACACCTGATATTTATTCTGTATTTGAAAAAATCGCTCTGGTGTTGATGTCACATGTTGTTTATTTATTTATTGTATTTATTTATGGACAGTAAACAAACTTTGAACCACTGACAGCTCTTCTAACGGTTAGCATGCCGTCGGTTAGCGCTTCCAATCAGAACCAAAGGACGTGACTGGTCGTGACTGGACGATGTCATGTGACAGGGACTGTGTGAGTGGTCCTCGGTTCCTCACGGCAAATAAACTTGTTTGTTCCAGGCGGAATGTAAATAAATTGATGTAAAAACAAGCTCTTGAAGTGGTGGGGGTCTTTGGACCAATCAGGTTCTACCTGTGACAATGTTCCTTTGACTGACGCCCCCTGACGGGTTTATGTTCAACCAGCAGCCTGACCTTTGACCCCTGACCGGCTGCTGGTTGGAGGATGATTGTCGGAGGTAAAGAGTGACTGTGTGTGTGAGACCTTCAGACGCAGCAGAGGACACAATGGCTCAGCTGGTCGAGTGTGTTCCCAACTTTTCCGAGGGCCGAGACGAGAAGGTTGGTTCTGACCTCTTGGCGTGTGTGTGTGTGTGAGAGATGACCCTCGTGTTGCCCCAGGTGATCGAAACCATCGCCGCCGCCATCTCTCGCGTGGCAGGCTGCAGCCTGCTAGACGTGGACCCGGGCGTCTCCACCAACAGGACCGTCTTCACCTTCGTGGGGTCACCTGATGCCGTGGTGGAGGGAGCATTGAGCGCCGCACGCGCTGCGGCTGCATGCATCGACATGACACGGCACAAAGGTCAGAGGTCACCTGTGTGTCTGTGTGTATACACCTATGTGTGAGTGCGTGTATGTATATGTGTGTGTGTGTGTCAGGTGAACACCCTCGTATCGGAGCGTTGGACGTTTGTCCGTTCGTCCCCGTTCAGAACGTCAGTATGGACGAGTGTATCCGCTGTGCCACTGTGTTTGGACGGAAGCTGGCAGAGGAGCTGCAGGTTCCTGGTAAGTGGACAAGTTGGGACACTCAGGCTGTGTTTGAATCCCCCCCTCCTCCCTACATAGTGGATCCTCCATGTTGTAGTGTATGAGAACCCTCAGTGATCATCCATCGACTCCCAGTGTCCCACAACGACAGCAGGAGACAGCAGACTGTACCATGACTACAGTTTCCCTGGGGGGTGGGGTGGGGTGTGGTCTGACCACAGGAGTCTGACAGCTCATTATTCACTCTGAGGATAGAATAGGAAATAAACCCACAGAGAAACGGTCAAAATACCAGAATAAACATGACAGGATGGACCACAAAGACTCACACTGGTTTCATCTTTGTCACCAGTGTTATTTGACATGTGAATACACACTCAGTAGAAGATCATGTATCATGTATATAAACGTGTATATACAGTATATATATATATATATGTATTATTATGTATTATCTGTGGGACATCCAGACAAATGAGATGACGATGTGACAGCCCAGCAGGGATCTGACGGAAATAAACGGCACCAACTCGACAGTGTTGTCTGAAATCGCTCCCTGTCCCCTACTCCCTGTCCCCTACTCCCTGTCCCCTACTCCCTACTCCCTATCCCCTACTCCCTATTCCCTATCCCCTACTCCCTGTCCCCTACTCCCTGTCCCCTACTCCCTATCCCCTACTCCCTCCTCCCTATCCCCTACTCCCTATCCCCTACTCCCTCCTCCCTATCCCCTACTCCCTCCACCCTATCCCT
>CAAKHB010002941.1:6715-20481 GCA_901007665.1 Aeoliscus strigatus | reverse complement strand
CCCGCCCCCCAGACACACACACACAACCCGTCCCCATGACCTACCCCTCCCTCAAAATCAGTGTCCCCCTCAGACCTCCCAACACAAAGCCCTCAGAAATCATAGCACACCATTCAGTCATTGTTTTTTCCCCTCTCTCACCCCTTTTATGGTCCCACTAAAGGTTTTAGCCGAGCGGAGAAGGAGGGCTGTCACTGAGGAAACCTTCCCCATTGATGAAGTGACAGGAGCTGCCAGAATATGATCCTAATCCTGTTTCCAGCATTCTTTTAGCCCGCTGGCATCGCAATTCCTCCACACATTCTCTGAGCTGTCAACTAGGAAAATCCCTCTAATAGCACATTGCCCAGATACACATCAAAGAGCTCCTGGAAACCTTCAGCGGCTTAGCTGCCATCGACACACACACACACACACACACACACACACACACACACACACACACAGTTACGCTCCTACGATCTTTACAAAGACAGAAAACCTAGATGTTCATGACAAATTGACCACATATTTAAATCATTTCAACAGACGCCTTAAAATAAAACCCAGGAACATGTGAAAAATTGGTCTTTTAATACTCTGGAACCTGTCTGTCCCCAAACCAGCCTCCCTTTCTTCAAGAAAGTGATATAATCTTCATGGTTGTGGAGCACGAGAGTGGTGAAAGATCAAGAAAAACCAACAGGTGTCTGAACTTTGCTGACTCCAGGAACCCTTTCGCTCCTATTTTATCTCTTTCTATTCTTACTTAATCCATCGATATCCCAACCAAAGGTAATCTTCTTATGGCAAAGCATTCGGTTTCGGTGCAGCCAAACCTTGGCTGACAGGGTGGGGGAGAGTGTGGGGGGGGGGGCGGCTCTTTAGAGCCTGACACACTGCTTCAGTCATTTCATTTAGGATTAGTTTGTTATGCACTGGGTGGGCAGCTTCCCCCCGATGCACCATGGACCCTGATGGTTCGACGTTATGTACGGGTCATCACGCAGCACTCGACTGATAACGTGAAATAAAGTGTGTTTATTACAGCGAGTGAAGAGTTCTGAAACACGGTCACACACGTGCGTCTTTCATTCTTTTTGAAGCTACAGTCACACCGACCGTGTGTCTTCGTACATGCTCCTGTGTCCTCTGTGATTCTGTCCAGTGTGAGTTTTCCTCCTTCAGGTTCCAGATTGTCCCTTTATTCTTCACTTTGGGTCAACCTGGAACTGATGCAGGTTTTAAAAAAAAAGTGTCTGAATTAGCGCCGACCCAACCCAAAATGTGTAAGAATCCCTGTGTTGTTCATCATAAGGTCAGGTCCCGTTTGGCAGCAGCAGCAAAAACAAACACAGGTCATGTAAAACGACCTTTTGACAAAGTCAAAGTAAAACGTGAACATTTTCATCTGCGACACTGAAAACATATCGTTCGTTCTCAGGCGTGATTTATTCCCTTGCATTAAACAGATAAATTATTTACATTTAAAACAATTGAGAAATACATATCTTTAATTTACACATATTGAATACATGGACACCGAGCGTGTGCATCTTTCTGCTCAAAAACAGCAGTGGCATGAGTTTAAAAAAAAGAAAAGAAAAGAAAAAGTTAGCAAAATATATCACGTCACATTTCTTTCTGGGCCTCCGCCACACACACCCTCCTCCACACACACCCTCCTCCACACACACCCTCCTCCTTGTTTCCATTTTTTTTTTTTTTTTTACTGCTGAAGCTTCTTTGCGTAAAAGACACAATTGAAAACTAAATTGAATGTTTCCTCTCTAGACCGTCACACAAAGGAGGCAAATTCTCTCCCCGGGCCAATAGAGACGAACGCTGAGGGACAGATGTGACACCCAGTGCATTCCTTCAGTTAGAAGAGAGCGACCGCCAACGAGGAACCATCGACTGAACATACAACATGTTGACCTCAACAGTGTGTACCAGTGTTTGTCTCTGACTTCAGACACGACTTCAGTCGCCCTCCGGTGCCGTGATAACTGTGTATCACAGAGGAAACACATCGTTTGGGTTTGGTTTCAAGCTGAGCAGCTCTGAGGTTCAAGTCATCACTAGAAGAGGCTCCAACTGTAGAGAGCAGCTCGTGCTGGTCGGGGATGGGTACCGATACTGGGTACCGGAATGGAACCGGTTCTGACGCAAGCGGTGGTAGTAACGGGACCGAAAAGCAACGCACGTTTGGGTTCAGAGTCTGAGCTCTGTTTCTGTGTCGACGCTACTCGTGAGGTCGCGTCACTTTTTCCGCGTCTGCGTGCGGATGGAAGGGAAACGATCGGAAGCTTCTCTCGATTATACACCTCTGAAGATGAAGGTGGTCGGGACAGAAAATGGACAGAAATGGATTCATTCCTTATTCTTAATTATATGTATATTATTCACATTAATATTACTGCATGTTAAGCTTGCATGTCACAAAAATGCCTCTGCGATAAAAAAGGAAATGATTTTGCACAAAGTGTATGTTTTTCATTTCTCTAAGCACCGGAACCGTTTCAAAAGGACCGGTTTGGCACCGGGACCCATCCCCAGGGATGGTGGAACTGTCAACTTTGTATTTTCATCTTCTCGATCCAACAGAGCTGTTCTTCCCCTATGTTCCCATCACACACGTAGTGGGGGCAGTGCGTGGAGGTGTGTTTGTGTGTGTGGGGGCAGGGGGGGGTGTAGATGCAGAGCTGAGTGCTGCAGCCAAGAACCACAGGCTGTGGGAGGGGCCTCACATACACACTGGTGTGCCAACAAACATTTTCTTTTGCCAGTTGAGAATCCCTCAAACAAAAACAAGCGCTCAAATTCAAAACCTCACAAACAGCAGCAGCTGGAAAACTGGGGGGTTCAATTTGGGAAATATGTAAATGAACTGCCATGTGATTTTGTTTGAGGAAGCTGAGTCCACAGCCCTGAACGGAGGTCACAGACTGAGCTTCAGACGGGCTTCAGTTGGGGAGTGTGTCCAGTCCCAGCGAGGCTGCATGCTGTTTGGCTCTCAGGCGCAGGTTCTCGATGCTGGTGGTCTTGCTGTTGAGACTTCCTGGGAGGCTGCCGGGCGCTGTCTGCAACAATGGACTGTTCCATACCTGCTGGGCTTGGGACAGGGTCTGGTAGTACGACTGGCAGGGCAGCGAGCTCAGCGGGGACGGCATGTTGACGTTCATACCCAAGTACGGCAAAGAGGACGGTGTGCTCATGTCGAAGGACGAGTAGTGCATCAGGTTGTTGGTGGCGGCCATGTGCTGCCGAAACTGCTCCTGCAGCCGGAAGAGGCTGAGGGGCGACGAGGCGTAGGAGTTACTTTGCACCAAACCGCTGGTCGCGCTGCTTGAAGATGGAAGGACGGGCGAGTTCAGGGGGGAGTCTGAAGGACAGACAGAGGGACAGGAAAGGGGCGTTACACACGCCCACGCTGGGAAACGAAACACAGTGTCAGGTTGGCAGCAGGTTTCCTACCTGACGTCGGGCTCAGTCTTTTGCACGAAGGGGAGCTGCTCCCCAGTGGTGCCCCCCCCTGTCCCTGCAGCTCCTCTCTGTTCTTCACTCGGTTCTCCCCTCTCAGCTCATCCTCCTCTCTGTCAGCAGTATCTTCTGCTGCCGACTCGCTGTCCGATGGCTCGGGGGAGGTGACGTTGACCTCCACGCTCATCTCGCTGGGCTGAGGCTGTGGTGCCGGCAGCCTTTCCCCCACTGAGTGACAAGAGGACGCGGAGGGGGGAGGAGGAGGAGTGCAGGCCTCAGGAACGAGGGTGGTGGCGGTGGTCAGGTCAGTCTTGGAGTCCTCGGTTGAAGCCTCAGCTGGTTCAGATGTTTCCTTCTGTTTTTGGAGCTGCTCCTTCTGCAGGCTGCGCTGCTTCTTGCGAAATTTGGCCCTGCGGTTCTTGAACCAGACCTGACAGACCAGGATCAGAGGTCAAAGGTCACATTGACAACTTTAAAAATCAAAACAACATTTCCAATGTATGGAAGAGTATAAGGGCCAAAAATATTGGTGACGATGAAGAAGATACGATTTTTTTTTCATTGTGCACTTTGAGAATACAGAAGAATAAAGTCAAATTGGGTTTCAACTTTATTCTCCAAATTCAACTTTTTTTCTCCAAATTCAACTTTTTTTCTCCAAATTCAACTTTTTTTCTCCAAATTTCAACTTTTTTCTCAAGTGCAAAACCATCTTCCTCCTCTCTAATTATATTTTCCTCCTCCATGGCCCTAATGCTCTTGGGAACAAATGGGAGAAATCCTTTCAAAGGACATTTACCTGCACACGTGCCTCCGGCAGGTTTGTGCACATGGCCAGACGCTCACGCATCACCACGTCAGGGTAGTGGGTCTTCTGGAAGGTCTTCTCCAGGGCCTCTAGCTGCTGGGCGGTGAAGGCCGTCCGACTGCGCCGCTGCTTTCTGTGCTGGGAGCCATACCGGGCCTCGAGGATGATATCTTGAAATGTGCAGCCGTTGAAGAAGAACAAACATGACCAGTTTAATTGAAGAAAAGGTCAAAGGTCGCCCAGTGCTGGCAGCAAACCATGTCCGGACAGAAAGTGATCAGCTGGTTCTTACCAGCTAGTCTCTCTGCAAGAGTGAGTGCATGAACCGAAGGCCTGTAGTCAGGTGCATGCTGGGCCTGTTGCGCCGCCTGCTGGTGAAGGTTGTACATAGCGCTGAGTGAATTCATGGCATGAAGAGAATATCCGTTCACCCCGTAGTGCTGCATGTTCTGGAAGCTTACTGCAGAGGAAGGAGACAAGCTGTTGAGTGGAAGGACATTTCAAGAGATTTTATTATCGTGATGGTGGGAGACTGAGTAATGGAATGATACATATATATATATATATGTATATGTAATATATAGATAGTTATATATCATGTATGAATAAGTGTAAAACAAAGACATATACAGTCATGAACTGGAAAAGAATACAAAGTTAAGCCAAAGGGGTTTTGTGCACAGTGAATAGTTAATTAAGTGGAAATGGAAAGTTTCAGGCTTTCAAAAAGCTGCTCATTAAAGGTGATGTCATACTTGTATAAAATAAAGTAAATTTACAAAAGAATATTTCTAGCTGTCAGGATAAGATAATTGTTTTTCCGAAATAAGATCGTAGTTAATCGTTTGTTCTCAACACTTCATGGACATACAATTTCGGTTTATTTTAAATTTGAATAAATGAACGACGTCACACACATTTCTGTTGTAAAACGATGCTAACGTAAGATAAATTGTCATTGAAGGTAAAATAATGCGCCGTAGTTTTCTCCTTCTGAAGATAAAATATTGATTGTTTCTGCCACGTAATTATTATCTTATTTGATTTTCTTCAAGTAATAAAAAAACATAATTTACAAAACAAAACTTAAGTCACCGAATAAATTAAGGATTATTCTAATTTTTTTTTTTTTTTAATTGAACTCATTTTTTTCTCTTTCATTTTTTTCATGCACGGTAAAAATGTGCAGAGTCCGTTGAACGTATAATATGGGTCAATATTTGTGGCAGGTGTCTGCAGGAATAAAAGATGACAAGTGAAACAGTCGCCGGGTCCCCGTGGACGCCTCTAATGTGACGGCAAATAGCTTTCAACTAAATGTTAATTCATCATGGTGTGTGACTAATCTAATCACACTTTCTATGTTTTATTGCTTTATTTCACCACATCGGCCTCGGCTGGATTCTTCCTTGTAATCTGTTCATTTTTAATCTGCATCTTTAAAAAGGAATCAACATAATGCTCTTGTGCAGGACAATGTCCCCCAGCCTCGGGCTCTGATTTAAACCGAATTATGTTAATTGCCGTGGATTTATGAGATACACAGCGTTTAGCTGCAGATTGCCTTCGGGCTGCATTCAACTGACAACCGACGGGAACGTGAACGTGAACGTGAACGGGTGAGTGAACGTTTCACAACAACAACCGACTCACGTTGAAAAGAACCTGATCAAAACGAATTTGAAGACAGCTGTGGACGTGTTGATGACGTTCTGTTATAATTAAACGCTGTTTGTGACATGACACCGGAAACTGTCCGTGAGTCCGTGTAAAGTTACTAATGCTCGTCTGCTGGGTGTTTGGTCAAGAAGAAAAACGGTAAGAAACAGTCATAAAAACAACGACAACTTGACCTGAACAACGTCTTAATGTTGAGATACAACTGGATCAGAAAGATTACAATGATGCAACTTGCACCAACAACTTCTTACCGACTTCTTCTCTGTGTTTGAAGCGAAATATCTCCAATAGCAGCCGAGGAATTTCCGGTCAAAAATCTTCTCAAAAATCCGCAGGCATGTTTTCACGTGCGCGACTATCTTTCTTTCTTTCAGAGTCGGTGTTACTTCCCCCCGTGGGGTCCCGGCGTGTCCCGGTGTGTCCGCTCCGTCTGCTGTGTGAGAGGATGCTGAGCTGCCATCGCGGGGCCTTTAAAACGCTGCAGGTGACGTCACTCCGGCTGTCAGCCAATCACAGCGCGTCCTCCTCCTCTTCCTCTGACCTTCTGGTAGTTGTTACTGCATCCGACTCTTGTGACGCTTCTTACTACTGTTTCGGAATGTTTCCGAACATGTTACATGTTTAGATTATTATTATTATTATTATTATTATTATTATTATTATTATTATTATTATTATTATTATTATTATTATTATTATTATTATTATTATTATTGTTATTATTATTGTTGTTGTTGTTGTTGTTGTGGTGGTGGTGGTGGCGTTCTACACCTACATTCATTTAATTTTCCTAATGTTGACTTCAACAAAACACGATATTAATTAGAAATCCTAGATAAACTCCTATAAAATAAAAATATTATGAAGGACATTTAAAAGTGGTGGTTTATTATTTAAACACTGAATAAAGGAGTCTCAAATTCATCGAAATTTTTTTTTTTTTTTTTTTTAAATCTAAACACAAGTTTTATAGTCTGACGTGAGTGCTCGATCAGAACTTGGCGGACTGACTCCGGCTCTGAGAATGCAGCTGAGGTGCAGATGCAGGTTGCTGGGCTCCTGCCTCCAGCAGCTCCACGGCCCCCAGGGATTTAGGTTCGGATTGGGGAGACAAGACGCCGTTTCACCCTCCAAAAAGTGTCTTAAAATGACTGCTGGTAAGAGGATTAAAACAATAATGCCCCTCTCTTCTTCAAGGTTTTTAGAAAAGATTTCTTCTCCCGAAGAAAAACCGTTTAGGTTGGAATTAAGGGCAGCGAGAAGTAGCCTTTTAATGTAAAGCTGCATATTTTGTTGAATTTCTCGGAGCGATTGAGAGACAAAGAGGAGGGTGGGGGCCTGAAATCCTAAACTCAATTTGATCTTTGGACACGTTTGTTTTCAGAGCTTTGCACTCGTGAAAACAGTGTGTGTGGGAAGAAAACGCGCTGCTTTTATTAACGCCTGAGTCCAAAGTTCAGGCGTGTTCATTTCACATCGTTGGGTTATTTAAAGTCATAATAAGAAAGAGACTTGACTTGATAAGAATATAATTATAACTGATGGACATCGGTGTAAAAGCAACAGATATTTGTACTGCTTTACTTGATTTTATTACTTCAAGGAATAGAAAGCATTGTCACGTTTGTTTTATTCAAAGTCACATCTGCGTCACTTCAGCCTACAAAGGAAAAAAAATACGGTGGAAATAAGAACTTAAAGTGATTCTTTATAAAAATGACTGGATTAAATGGAGAAAAGGACATCAGCCCCCTGAAGGATTGTTTGTGGACATACAGACAGACACAGACTGATGTATTAAATCACACAGTTGTCTCCTGGGAGTACAGAGAGAATTGATAAATCTTTTCTAATAAATACACAACATAGTACATGTTTTTTTTCCATTCAGCTCAAAGAGGGAATGTGGTTGATGATGTATATTACCATGTAGAATTAAAGCATCTGCTGGGGCACATGAGCTGCAAATGAATGATTTACATATTTTAAAAAAATGTGAATTTGTCGATCATTTTGTCTATAAAATGCTACAAAATAGTGACACACTAGAGACAAAGGTTTCCAAACTATGCACCAGCCAAAATCTAGAAACACAAAATGTAGATTCCAATAAAACCATGGATCACAGCTCTGATTCTGTCTTTAAAACAACTCAGCAGTTCTCTTTCACAGCCGTATTGACGGTTTTCAGTCCCAGTCGTGGAGATTGTCACGAAGGCAGACTGGTGTTGACTGTTTTCTCACATTACGTCTCCTCCTGATCCTTCTCCATCAGCCGCCACTCCAGACTAACTTCCTAAAGCCCAAATTCATCTCAGATTTCTGAGGATTTCATCTCGGCTCTCATTGTTCTCTGAACTCTGGCTGCATTCAGGCTTTATCATGTTAAAGCCTCTCTTCCTATATAAGTTATCGTCTTTGCACTCAATCACCCTCTCGCCTGCGTTCTGAATATCGAAACTTTATCCCTGCATCAGGACTTTGGCAGCCTGAATCAAAGCTCAGCCGGGGAAGCTGCAGTGCTTTATAAATCATGTTCACTTTTTAATCAGGTTTATAACGCATGGATGTTTGTAATTTTACCCCTCAAGTGGCTCTCAACTGCACGTGGCATTTTACATCAAGTCGAGAAGGAAGTTGGAGCCTTCAGCCTTCAGAGCCCATTAACTTTTATCATTAGTTTTCCTTTAACTTCATGAATACATTAGGTTCCACTGCGCTTAGTCAAGGTTAGTTTGTGCTCATTTGGGTGAAATGAATCATTTTGATGTATGGTTCTGAACTGACTGCTTCCAGGGGACGTCTGTGACTGGAGTAGCAAAGCGTCTGGCCGTGATCAGTCCTCTGACTGTCAATTAGCACCTTCAACACTTCCCGTATGTGGACGGACAAAGCTCCGATCGATGTCCTCTTGTCGACGCACTCTTAGGAAGACACCTCGTCGTTACTGTCATCAAAGTTCACACGCTTTGGAATATTGAAATCTAAAGTCTTTAACAGCACCTGATGAAGTTCACTCGGTTTCCATCTGGATGTGGTGTGGTTTCCAGCCAGGAAATAACCCCAGTACGCTTCATCACTTTGATTGTCGCCAGCTCATCGAGTACAGTGGGTTCATCGAGCTGCAGAATAACAGAACCAACACAAGTTGTGTAATTTGAGAAGTGTATGTTGTCGCCGTCTGTCCGGTCCATCTTTGAGGACACAAGACGTGGAACGGAGACAGTCATCTGTGTTTGTGGAACTTTGTGACCAATTTTCCCCATTGTTTCTCCTCTTATGATGCTTTACAAGTGCCACAGCACGCTGCAGCCAGCGCCGCTCTGCTGAAAGGTTTCTCTAGCAGACTTGACATATCGAGGTTGGCAGGTTTGTTTCCTCCCTCTTTCTCAGAGCCGGTCTTTGGTTGTGCCCTTCAGGCTGCGGCCCAGCACAAGGGTTCCTATTGTCACGGCCTAATCCTGGGGCTACACAGCTTTAGCAACATGGTGGGATAAAAGCCCATCAAACCACTACTTTATGGGGGCAAATCTTTCCTAATCCCCCGCTTTATCTAAACAAAAGGAGAGAAACAAGAGGATAGAAAGAAATTGTGCAGACACAGGGCAAGACTGGGAGCTAAGATGCAAAGAAGTAGTTTCACTGGAGAAGCTAACCATTTTTGACAGGCTTTCACGAAAGGATTGACAAAAAACGGACACCGGGATTCTGAAAAAGGGCCGTTCAGGAGTCTTTTTTTCTCCTCTTAAATTAAGCTTTAAGATCCTTAGAGGGATATGTTGAAATTAGTGAGATTAAATTCAAAAACCTCAAGTATTAAGAGGACTTGGCAGGGGGCACCTGTCAGATTTGGACACCATAAAAAAACGGCTCTTGGTTTTTACCCTGTTGGTGTAAACAAGCGACGACTAGGAGCTCTCGGACCTATTCTTCACTCTTTTCTCAGACTGGGAAAAGGGAGTATGGGAATTTGTCGTCCCCTCTCCGCACACCGCCCAGAAAGTCTGCCCCGTGTACTGGCTGACCCTGACCTGCGGCCAAGTCGTCCCAGAAAACCCAGGTCAACAAGAAGCTGCTTAATTTCGCGTGTGGGAATTCCTCTCCGGCCACGGACTGACAGCGACAAATTTGTCTCTTTAGTCCGACTCTGTAGGCTACAGTTCATCTGCAGCACCTTTGTTTAAACAGACCTCGCTTGTAAATCAGAGGAACTGCAACTTGCATGGTCTGTGTGCGCGTGTGTGTGAGGGACAAATCCCCCTGACCCATTTCATGTCTGCTGCCAATTCCAATTTCTGTCTTTGCTCTGTGGCGACTCGCGTCAGATCCCAAGTGATCCATCTGAAAATGACTCCGTGAGTTAGTGGATCCATTTTATGCCCACAGGAGGACCGTTTTCAACCCAGTGGTCAGAGAGCTGAGCAGAGACCGAGAACAGCCCGTTTCCTCAGCCTACACGAGCATAAAGCAGCATATTCCGTAGCTGGGGGGGGGGACCGGAAACTTAACATGCATCTCTGGAAATCAGTGCTATTATATTTGTTGCATTGGTTTCACAATGTGCTGCCCCCTGTTGGCCCCCATTGCTGATGAATGGGGTAATGAGGAGACAATGGGTTGGGGGTGCTCGTTAGGGACTGAGTGATTAGTGATTCATTACATGAGCTTAGAATGAGGAAAAAGAACCAAGTGGTTGTGTGTGTGTGACTGTGTCTGAGAAACTGCTGGTGAAGAGTAGTTAACACGCCCCCCCCCCCCAGAGCTCTATAAATGACATGTAGTATCACTGTTATTATTGTTATTATTGTTAGGTGGCGGTAGTAGTACGAGGTCATTTGTCATTAACGCTCTGTTGTCGCTGATTCTCCCCACTGAGTGGAAGAAGAACCAGTTCTAGAATGTGTTTCTGTCAGATCGTCATAGCTGTGATAAAGTGATAAGTGACAGAACCCATGGAGGCATGGGGAGAACGTGCAAACCCCCAATCACACACACACACACACACACACACACACACACATACACACACACACACACACACACACACAGTCCAGGGCTCAGCATAAATTACAGAAAGGACACTCAACAGAATCAACTTTTTCTATGGGACAAATATATAAAATACTCCACCAAAGTGGGACATTAATCAGAAACAGGTTAGGTTAATTTGCACACACAAATAAGTAATTTTCTTTACAAATTCACTGAAAACCATGTTGCAAAATTGAACACGCTAATGATAAGTGTTTAAATCTCAGACAACCAAATTCAAAATCAGTTTGGTTCAGTCTAATTATTCATTATTAGACTATAAACAGGCGTTAACACCCTCCTCCCATTTCATGCGGTCAGCAGTGGCAGCACAAGATGATTGGTGGAGGTTACAAGAAGAGAAGAAGAAAAGGTTTAATGATCTGTCAGAATAACGCAGTGAACATGATGGGAATGCGAATACATTTTGAGCGTCCCTCTGCATCCAGCATCCAGGCTCAAGAGGTTGTTTTTGAACAGTGGAAAAAGATGATGCCAACAAGTAATAAAACTACGACATGTTGTAGTTTTTGCTGAGGGGTGTATTTGAGTTATTTAAGTTATATCTTATCGATCTTTATCTTATCTTAACTTAACTTTTGTGTTAAAACAAATGTTCTGTGACTTGATAATTGTTGTTCTTGTGTTCAATGAGGTTTTGATACTAATCTGACTTTTCAAAGTGGGTGTGTTGGATTTTATGTGCATATATTGACTGCATAGTAACAAAATGTCCATGTTTATTTGGAACATGATTACTTACAACAGTGTCAGAAAACAAAACAAAAAAATGTGGCTTGGCTGTTAAAAGTTGACTTATGTCCAGTGTACACACATACATTTATACATTTCCATGGAACTCATCACCGGAATGTTTTATTGCAAATGAACAGGAGGAGGATCTGATAATACAAACATGACAGATATTTTGGTCGGGGTATTTATCCTTTGAGAGTGTAAGTGAGCACAAAGGCTTCCACCGCGGCGTGGAATGATCCCATAAAGCAGGGAAGTCTATATTTTCATCTTCATAGTCCTTCCAAAGCCAGCGGCCCAGCCAGGAGTAATCCTCTCTGGTCCATATCAGCCTCCCAAAGCAGCACACACTTACATGGAGAAGTTGATTTCCTCTGTCTGTTCTATCTGATTTTCAAGCCCTTAGAAACAGCTCGGAGTCTTTTCTCGATTAAAAGGACGGGAAAAGACCTCAGGCGGTGTGATAACCACTCACCCATATACTAGGTACCTCTCAACATCTGTCTTTTGTTGTTAAATCTGCTCAGCTCTGCTTTAAAGCATCCGTGGGTCATCTGGATTCAGACATTTAGAGAATTGAAGCTCATCTGTTGAGCTGATGAGTGTCTCATCAGAATAATGGCTGTTGTTTTCAAACACCTTAGGAGGTGCCACTTCCTCTCCCTCACAGATTAGCTGCAGTGAAGTCAAACAACCAACACCGATTCTTGGTTGCAGACAATTAGTCTTTGACAAACAGTGAACATGTCAAATTCCCCCATAAGCTTCATTACACAGTGTTTTATGAAATGACCATAAGGGATTGCGCCATTGTTGTTTCATAATCTGGTTTTATGCCGTGTTCTGCAAAAAGCCGTCTTAAAAAGGCTTTGGCTGGCCACTGGAGCACAGCCACATCCAGCATTAACCCACTGACTGGCCACAGGCGCATCGACCCAGCATGCCCCCTCCGACAAACTAAGTGACGGGGTTTGGATTCCACCCTCACTCCCTCCCTCCCCCGTCATGTCTGCCTGGATTCATACTGAAATTATAAAAGTCTGTATTGTAAGTTACACTCAAATGGCCCCTTCCCTAATTACTACATGGTAACACTGGGTTACCTGGAGATCAGCAGGTCTTCTCACTGCTATCCGGCTCTAATTACACCGCAGCAGAAGCCTCCTGTGAGACGGCGAGGCAGTGTTCAAGAAAAGAGATGGCCTGAAGGAAATGTGATCTCTGCAGGGATGCTGCGGTCAGCCACTTAACCTGAATACCTCCTAACACACCTCGGACCAAACCAGCTACACAAAAACAGGAGCTCATCTGCATGACTTTGAACATTTTAATACCGCAATTTCAAAATAAAACACCTCATACACCAAGGAGGGATATTTGGGGGCCCGACTGCCCACGTAAAGGCATCGATGGCGGCTCGCTGGAGGACCCCAGGAGCTGCTGTCCACGTGTTAGATAATCTCTCCTGCACACAGCGTCGGCAGGGGGTCAGCGAGTGATTGTTAAACAGAGCCACGTATTTATCTGTTGCTAACGAGTGTCGATTAGCGTCCCACCAAGCTGCAACAGGACAAGAGGGGGACAAGAAGACAATACTGAGAACACTATTTTTCAGTGATAAAAATCATTTAAAGTGTTCCAATGCAAAAAACATGAAATCATAAATTATTATTAATATAATAATTATTATTATTAACACAATAATAATAACAATAATAACAACAACAACAACAACAACAACAATAATAATAATAATAATAATAATAATAATAATAAGGATAATACTACTACTACTACTACTACTACTACTACTAATAATAATAATAATAATAATTTAATACATTATGCAAAGAAAGCACAGTGCGCTTCCTGCTGAGATTGCCTGTGATGCTTTTTTTGTGTGTGTGTGTGTGTGTTTTCCCTTTCCTCCTTAGCCTTTGGCTGATATCTGACTTTACATTAATATCAAAGAGGAGGGAACACACAGGGGACTGCCTGGGAACCTGATGACAGTGCAGGAAAAGACCAG